>JXTC01000042.1:670526-815011 GCA_002914845.1 Trema orientale | reverse complement strand
AGTTTAGTACCTTTATTAACTTATAAATTGGACCATTTGGTCTTCCTTTCTTCCCTTTTTCTACATTATATATGTTGAATGCACTTTGAATTGAAAACATGCAAACACAAGAATAAAAAGATTAGCGATAGCAACCATAACTAGAAATACCATAAAAAACTAAACCATAACAAAATAACTATTAGAGAACTTACTCGATCATTGTTAAACCAATTTCCTCACGAAGAGCTAAGCCGAGAGGATCCAGAAACTATGCATAATCTTTGAGAGGATAAATGATAAGCAACATCCAATGTTCTCTACTCATAAAATTGATGATAAAAATTATTAATAATGTAACAGTTAACTTTATATCCAAAGTAGTTAATATGATAATTTGTTAAGTTTAAAATCTTACCCATGATTCCAAGGTGTAATTAGAAATTGATGTTCATTCTCCATGGATAACATCCGGGTTGCTAAACTTATAGCACGATCCTCACGTGGACCACCTTCTGTAGCAACTGCACTAGGATCCATGAACATATACCTATCTTGATAGCCATATTGAGTCACTAAACGGTATAAACGCCTACAAGTACAAAATTCAATGTGGATCAAGTATTGTATTATATAATTACCAACTATAGATATATGTATATATGTAAAGTGCTATACATATAAAAAAAATAAACTATTCTTACCTCATGTATAACGTAATAGGTACGGCCCCAATCTTTTGTAACGTGCAAAACTCAATTATGTCTTCTTTGAACACGGGCAAACGAAAAGCTTCTCCAAACACTTCTTCATCAAAGGGAACATGAACAACAACACCTTCATCCGCTCCTTGAATGGTATTCAATAGTAATCTTACAGAAGTTGGTACACCATCAATTCTAAACTGTGTTTGTGTAATAGATTCCGCTTTTTTTCTTTGTGGATGTACTCTTTCTTGTGTTTGAGGTGGCTGTGGTTGTGAAGACTTATTCTTCCCTTTTTGATGTCTATTTATATTATTAAATTCCTAAAATCCAAATAAATGATGAAATATTAACAAACAAGTTAATAATTCACATTAGAATTCAAAAAATGATGAATTTATTTGGAAAATGAGTCTTTATACCGAATTATCTTCAAAGATGACAAGCATCTTAGGCCATGCAAGATGCGATCCAAGTGCATCACCAACCAACCTTGCATCATCATCTGGATTTGGAATAGGAATTAGAGCTGTAGCATCAAGAACAACCTCTACTGATACACGTAAATTATGCTCCCCCAATTCTCTGCCGTGAATAATAGTTGATGAGGTTGACTCTTGTACATGTCCTAAAGCAACTATATTATCACGAGACTCCACTGCAAGCTTGCATGGTCGGTTCTACAAAAATAAAACGCAATCTTTAAATACAAGTAATTAATAAACAAATAAGAAAGAAACTCATGTAAACATACTTTTTTGAGTCGTGAAGATGTTCCTACAGCCACCATTGGATCTACACGTATCTCTTGTGGTTGCACTTCTTCCCTTTGAACTTCTGGCCGTGAAGGAGTTGTATTAGAACCAGCAACATTACTTTGTTGTCCTGCTAGAATCTTAGCAATTTGTGCATTAAACCGTTCTTCTTATTCTTTAAGCATTTGTTGCATCCTGCTTGTTTGTTCATCTTGCCATTGTTTCAAATCAAATGGGTGTTGCTTCTTTGTTGCAGCAGGTTGATGAAAATATTGTTTGTGGCTAACGTGAAATCCCATTCCCCGTACACGTCCAGAATATTCAGGAGTGCCTAAAGCCATTGTTAAGATATCATTAGAACCGTCTAATTCGAGTTTTCCCTCCTGGAACTGTTGGGTATAATCTTCCTACAAAACATGTACAGAATTTGAACATTAGACTATGCTATACTTATAATAAAATTAGGAAATAATATAATAAATATGTTGTAATAAGCAACTTACAATTCTATCAACTATCACTTTGATTTCCTCAGTGTGGCCTCTTTTTTTAGGAATACGTCCTCTACTCCATAGCTCAGATCTATCAATACCACATCGGCCCTCCTCTTTTTCAATCTTAGATTCTAATCCAGCATAACCCAAGCGAGACATACAATGTGGATATTCATGAGCAACAAGTATTTCGTTCTCATCTTCAACTCCTAAATTTTGATATTCTTTTGGTTTTGTTGCAAGAACAATTGACCATCGAGCATCAAGTGGATCATTGACATAAAATACTTATTTTGCTTGAGTTGCCATTATAAATGGATCATTCTTATGACCTATCCGGTTTAGATCAACTAAAGTGAAGCCTAACTCATCTTTTCTAACCCCATGGTTACTCTCCACCCATTGACACATAAACACCGGTAATCGAAATGTAACAAAATCAAGTTCCCAAATTTCCGCGATAACGCCATAGTATACCATATCACTCTCTATTGGGTTTTTATCCTTAGAACTTGAAAATTGTATAGTTTTTGCAACAATAGTTACCGTACTATTTTGGGTTGTTCTTATGTTATCGCGGTCTCTTGTGCTAAAATGGACACTATTAACTTGATAAGCTTGATATTTAATTACATCCAATGATGGTCCACGTGATATCCATTTCAATGTATCAGATACATTGTGTATTGCCTGGTTCATTTTAACTACAATCTATTCAAATTGCAATGGTAATAATTAGAAAATCAAACATATTAGAACTCATACTCCAGAATATGGAAAAAATGAAATAAAACTATTAGTTGTAACAACTAGTTCGAATTACCTTTTTGCGAAACCAACTAATAAAAGTTCGATGATGTTCATCATGTATCCACTTCTCTCTTTTTGATTTCAGTGGGAATTGTGTTTTGATCCATTTTATATGCTCCCTTCAACAAATCAGCCCCAAAGTAAATCATTATTATTAAAGAATTCAACATTTAATCAATGAAAATCTGTTTCATAATAAAACTTACTCGATGAAAGGTTGGACTTCTGCTATATTTTGTAACACAGTACGATGTGCTTAGTCTAGTTGTTCTCGTTTAACTGTACACACGACACCACTACTTATGCTTTTATTAATGTTTGAAAATGTGGGCACTCCGATAGCTTCTATATTTGCCAAATACTCAGAACAAAACTCAACAGCTTCCTCTGCGATATAACACTCTACAATGCATCCTTCAGGCCGGCTTCGATTTCTAACATATCCTTTTAGAATTTTCATGTATCTCTCAAATGGATACATCCATCTCAAATAAACCGGACCACATAACTTCACTTCTCTAACCAAATGTACTGTAAGATGTATCATTATATCAAAAAAACTAGGAGGAAAAAACTGCTCAAACATGCACAATGTTACAACAACTTCACGTTGTAGTTCGTCTAACTTGGATACATCGACCACCTTAGAACAAATTCTATTAAAAAATAAGCATAATCTGGTGATTGCATATCGAACATTTTTAGGTAATACAGACCGGATCGCTATAGGTAGCAGATGTTGCATTAGTGTATGACAATCATGAGATTTAAGTCCAACTAGTTTCAAATTGTTCATATCCACTAATGTTCTGATATTAGAAGAATAGCCTTCAGGAACCTTCACATTAAATAAGGATTGACATAATTGATATTTTTCTTCCTTTTTCAATTTGAAGCAAGCAGGGGGTAAATATGTTCGCTTCTCCCCCACTCTAGGAGCTAACTCTGTCCGAACACCCATGTCAACAAGATCCATACGGGCACTAATGCTATCCTTATTCTTCCCTGGAATATTTAATAATGTTCCAATTATACTATCACATATGTTCTTTTCAATATGCATGACATCTAAATTATGTCTCAGCAGTAAATGTTGCCAATATTCCAACTCAAAGAATATAGATTTCTTCTTCCAACAACTCTTTGGTGCTTTTACAACCTTCACATTACTGCGTCTTTTTCTTTTCTTATTGATATCACTTATTTTAACCTTTCCAAGCCGAAATTCGAGTTTAGAAACCGTTTCTAGTATCTCTGTCCCAGTTAAAGGCTGTGGGGCCAATTCAAATTCTTGAGAACCATTAAATGCTTTTTTCCAATTTCTATATATATGTTTGCGAGGTAAAAACCTTCTATGGCCCATATAACTTAATTTTCTAGCATGTGTTAAGAACTGACAACTTGTCTTCTCATCACAAATAGGACACGCTTTATATCCTTTAGTGAAAAACCCAGACAAATTCCCGTATGCAGGGAAGTCATTGATTGTCCACAATAACACAGCCTTCAGAGTAAAATCTTCATCCTCATATGCATCATAAGCTTTCATACCATCATTCCACAAACTATTCAAATCATCAATCAACGGGGCTAAATACACATCAATGTCATTACCAGGTTGTCTAGGTCCTGATATTAACATTGTAAGAAGTGTAAACTTTCTTTTCATACACAACCATGGAGGAAGATTATAGATTACAAGCATTACAGGCCAACAACTGTATTTGCTACTTAGAGTTGTATGAGGATTAATACCATCTGCAGACAGACCAAGACGAAGATTTCTTGGATCACTTCTAAAAGAAGGCCACTTGTAATCTATTGTTTTCCAAGCCGGTGAATCAGCTGGATGTCTAAGTTTACCATCTTCTATCCTCTCATTTGCATGCCATGTAAGATCTTTAGCATGATCACGATTTCGGAATAGACGGGTAAAACGAGGAATTGGAGGAATATACCACAAAACCTTAGCAGGGGTTCCAACCTTTATCTCTTCAGAGTTCTTATTCTGTTGCCACCTAGGCTCACCACATACTGGACAAGAAATTGCATCTTTAAATTTCTTTCGATATAAAATACAATCATTTGGGCAAGCGTGAATTTTGTCATATTGTATACCCAATGAGCATAAAGTCTTTTTGGCCTCATAAAAGGAATGTGGCATCTCATTATCATTTGGCAACATTTCTCCTAGTAAAGCTAACAAGTCTGAAAAACTCTTATCACTCCATCCATGTCTTGCTTTCAAATTGTACAATTTCAATAGTGCAGACAACTTTGTAAATTTCGTACAACCCGGATAGATTGGTTTCTCAGCATCATTAAGTAATGATTGAAACTTAATAGGATCTACATCTGTTTCATACTGTGCATCATCAATCATTTCAAAAAGATCATCATTTAAATCTAACTCATAATCATCTCTTATAGGATTTTTTGATGAAAATCCGGTAATTGAAACCTTTTCACTATGCCAAATCCATTGTTTGTAACTTTGATCTATTCCATTGAAATATAAGTGTTCTTTTATCTTTTTAACACCTATTTTTTGCAAATTTCCACATTTAATACACGGGCACGGAATTAAATTGGAATCTTTGACATTTTCAATAGCAAACTCCAAAAAGCTATCAACTCCTTTTTTATATTCGGTCGATAGTCTATCCGCCAACATCCATTCCTTATCCATTCTAAGCACAATTGAAAAACAAAAGAGAAAATACAAAACTTAAACAACTAATATAAAAAACTAACTTAATTTGAGTACCATAAAAAATTGCACATAATCTCCCCTATTTCTAGCACTAACCATTTGACTACCGAAAACAACAATTATACATTAACACTTATTTGATGTTCATTCTCATATTTCTAAGTATTACCAAATTGAGAACTTAATTTATTTCTTAAATAGTTTCCTTTGTTACAAACAAGTTACCAATCAACCAAATATAACAAATAATAAAATAATATCAACACAAATAATAAACTCAAGCAATCTCACACATTTATAACATTATTATATCACCACAACATACAATTTCCTATATGATTTCATATCTCATCTAGTTTAAACATTGTAAAATAATAAGAAATAACCAATGTAGAAAGTGACGTAAGTTAATAAAAGAAAAAAATTTGAGAAAACATACCTCAGTTTGCTCAATTTGCTAATTTATAAGTAATCTAAGTACTCCAACTTCTACTAAAACCTATACACAAATTAAAATGATAAATAAAATTCAATATCTATAATCCACAACAATTTAAAATTGAAAAATCATATATTTGAAATAAATATATACATATATGCAAAATAAGAAATTTAACAAATAAAAAATTAAATAGAATTCAATAATAACAATATATATGTAAATTTCTAAAAAACTACACAATATTCAATTAAAATTGCATAAATTTGGATTAATTGACACTAAAAATGAAAATTAAAAAACATAACCTAATATATGATTTCTAGTAAATAGACATGAAATTGGTATAAATTCATATAACACACATACAATTTGAAACTTTTTACAACTAAATCAACTCACATTTTACCTAAAAAAATAGCAACAAAAAAATAATAAATTCGGATTAATTTACACTTAAATAGCAAAACATACCAAAAAATATGATTTTTAGTAAATAAATAGTCTAACGAATACTTACAAGAGTAAATATTATTAATGCATGCTCAAAATATTCACATTTGATAAATTAGGATTTTAAATATAAACTCTTTCAAATATAACCTAAAACATGAAATTTCTACAAAATAATTGGTCAAAATCATGGTTAACACAATGGGTAATATAATTTTAGTGACAAAAATGAGTTTAAAAGCTTAAACATACCTTGTTTGCCGGAAAAAATGGTGGAAATGGGGGAAGGGGGAGGCTGGCCGCGGCTGCTGCTACTGTTTATGTTGTTTCAATCCGCGGGTAGCCCTAAACAAAAGGGGGGTGTATTATATATAACGGCGCCTACCAGGCGCCGTTAAAGACAAAACCACGGCGCCTGGCAAGCGCCGTGGTTGTCACGAGTTTATAACGGCGCCTATAAGGCGCCGTTATAGAATGATATACCACGGCGCTTGGCAAGCGCCGTGATTCTTCCACGTTAATCACGGTGCCTAAGAGGCGCCGTGATATCCTGGTTACTATCACGGCGCATCCGTACACGCGCCGTGATAGTCAACTTTCTTTGTAGTGACTACTGCCAAAACATACATATCATCTAAATTTCTTTAAAATATTGAAAAGAAGAAACAAAAAAGTGAAATCTTCTTTTCTTCTTTTTTTTTACCAAAAAAACTAATTAGATAATAAGGGAATATTTAGTAACAAGTTTTTAAAATATATGTAATTGGATATTGAAATATTTTGCAATATAAATTATTTTACTAAAAAGGTACACGTGGCATACTTTTTTTTTTCCTATTTTAAACATTAGAGGGATATTTTTGATTTTATGAGAGCATAGAGTTCAATATGATATTTAGGCATAATACAGGGATATTTGTGGGACTATCCCTAGTTAAACTAAACAGTCATATTTGTCTTTAAAACTACATATTAATTGGAGGGCCAACTGGGGCTAGCTCAGTTGGTCCAAGGCTTGAGGGATGTGTGTGTGAGTTTGGAGGGTCTGGGGTTCAAACCTTGGTAGAGTGTGTGTGTGTTATTTTTCTTTAAATTTGTAGTAAGTGGTGGTCATTAGTTAAGCCCCACTTTTAAAAAAAAAATAAAAAAAATAGAGGCATAAGCTCATATACTATCCCCATTTTTATACATTTATCCAAAATGTAAAGCTCAATAAGGTCCCTACCCGTTAAAAAGAGAATAATATTATATATATATATATCTATCACTCATATATTTGGAGTTTTAAGACTCTTACAATATAATTTTTTGAAGTTATAACTTGATAACACTCAATAACCTAATAAGTTAAAAATGCTATTTTGTAAATAAAATAGACATTAAATTAAAAAGGAATACTAGATATATTCTCTTTTACACTCTTTAAATTTGCACTTTCTCAGTCTTACAATTTGACATGTTAATTTCACTATATATGACTTGTTACATTATTAAAATATTAAACTGGATAGTAAAATCTGTGTGTTAAGAAGTGAGACAGAAGAATGCAAAAAAGAGTACTAAGGAATTAAAGAGTACATAATTATTTAGTACTCATCTCTATTAAAATGCACTTTTATATAATTCATTACAAAAAAAGGGCTTTTAATGACAAATTATTAATGATAGTTGAAGTAGAACTATCGTTAATAGTCAATTTTAACTTTTCTCAGTGGTTCCAGTATAACCGCCGAGAAAAGTTTAAAATCTTATAAACCTTTAACGGCAATTGTGTTAGAACTGCCGTTAATGCTCAAATTATAATATTTCTCGGCGGTTCTGGCACAACCGCCATTAAAAGTTTAAAATCTTTTAGACCTTTAACTACGGTTGTAGCAGAACCACCGTTAATACTTGAATCTAACTTAGGCGATTCTGGTATAACCGTCATTAAAAGTCATATAAATGAGGGCCGAGACCAGCTCGACCCTTATTCTCTTTCTTCTCCCCAGTCGAGAGCTCGCCCAATACCCCTAACTTCGTCTTCCTCATGTACGGCCACCCTCATTCTAGTGATTTTGACCGCCAAAATCAATCTCATTTGATTCAAATTACTCCATTTGACTTGGGTAAGTTTTATATACTTATAATTTTTAAGATTAGCTCGTATTTAGTAATTGTTTGTGCCGTAAAAAAGTTTAAATTTTTTTTTATAATTAACAACTATAATTCTCGATGAGCATATAATTTTGTTTCTTTTTTTATTAATTTAGGTTTCAATTTGAATGGATAAACTAATTTTGGGCTTAATTTTGGAGTATTGAAATATTTTTACTCAAGTTAAGGTATTTTTCTTCACTAATTTTAATTAATCCAAAAAAGTTACTTTTAGAAATTAAATCTTCATAATGTATATTATTTGATGATTTTATATCATTTTGATAATGAATATTAATAGTAATTATAGCTTATTAGTTTAACCACATTACCATGAGCTAATTAGTGTTATGTGACTTTATAATATGTGTACTTAGTATTTTTATTGACTTGAAATTATTTAGTTTATTAACTTTAGAATAGTCAAACCTTTGTACTATATATGAATTGAGTTGAATTTGGAGGTTCATAATGATAAAATGGTAATAGTTTGAGTTGATTAGACTGGTGGTATGCATCTTTTTCTTTCCGGTGTTAAAAATGATAGTCGCTCATGTGGCATTGCACATTATTTCCATGTAGGTAACGTTAGATATTGATGGTAATTAATGAGTATCAAAAAATACTTATGTCTTATATCTACTTGGACAATTACCAGATACTATGAATTTCTTAATATGGTTAGTATAATGTAAAGTATAATATATAGAACATATGTTTATTTATTTGATCCACTAGTTTTTATAACACATGGTTTTGTTTAGTGCAGTCAAAATATTTCATACGGACATGGAAAGAATTATAATCGTTGATTATATACTTATCGAGAAGGGGAAAAAGAGATGGCCTAACTTAGTATCATATCAAGGTATGAGATATACTTTGTTCGTATAGGATGTCCTTATTTATCTTTCATCTTTATATATTTTAACTATAGTTCTATTATAATTTTAGTGTCTATCTCAACTCAATTATGTGGAATGCAGTGTTTATGTTAGAGTATATTTCGGTTCACTCACTTTATCTATGTTAGAATTGTTAATATAACTTTAGTTTGCAAGTGTTAGCGAAATGTACCTAGAAACTCAATATTGGTTCTTAAATATGTTTATGTTAGAGTATATTGTCTATATAGTAAAAACTTATTAGTTATATATACTAGATTTTAATTATGTTTCTTATATGTATTTTTTTTATAATCTGGGTTTGTATATTTTTGAATTGATTTGAAATCATTTTTAGGCACGTTTAATTTTGTGGTGTTATATAAAGTGTCCAAGGGAAGAAAAAAAAATTCTCTTGGAAAAGACTTTTAATGGCGGTTCCCATAGAACCACCGTTAAAGATCTCATTAGCAATAATGGCGGTTCTAGCAGAACCGCCGTTATTGGTAAAGTTTTAACGGCGGTTAATGACTGCCATTAAATGTGTCACTTTTAACAACACTTGCACTAACGAACCGCCGTTAAAACCCCTTTAAACCACCGTTAATTTACTGTAATATTATAGTGATTTAATTTCTCTAATTTTTCTTTTAAGGATTATGAAGAATGATTAGGACTTATTAAGCTCCTATTGTGCTTGGTTTTGGAATTCTTAATTCTATTTTTCAAATCCGATGCAAGTAAAATGTTCGATAAAAAAGGCAGTGTAAAATTAAAAGTAAAATCAAAATTTATTTTAGAGAAGCAACAATATATCAATACTAGCCCAAATCATATGCTTGGATGGAATGGACTGGACCAAACGAAAGTCACCTCTCTAAATTACAACATAAATATACATATATATATATAAAAATTTGCTTGTCATCTACTTTTATTACTAGCTTTAGGAAAAAGAAAAGAGAAAAAAAGAAAAAAGAAAAAAAAAGAACAACATATATAACAAAAGAAAGTGGTGGCACATGAGGAACGTGCATGATATAATTTGGTGAATGAATAATTTGCTGTTGTTGATGATAATGTTTTAGTTTGTTTCAAGACTCATTAATTTTGAATTTAGTCCTATCGTCTTTGTCTCGTTTGTGCCTCTTCTTTTCCCACACAAATGCGGCATTTAGAGATGGCCTCTAGATTGTTTATACCACAACCAAACCACTCCATGCTACACTACTGTCTTTGATGCTGCCAATTTGATATGTACAAGACATTATTAATTCATACAAAAGAGACAAAACAAAAAAAAAAAAAAAAAAAACTTCTTTTTAATGCAATCCTAAACAGGTTGCATATATGTGACAAATAATCTTTATAAATATATATATGTTGAATCATTGGTATATATCTTTTCCTTTTTCTATTTATTGCCAAGGATTTATGTCTTCCAATTGGAAAGCATGTTAATTGTCATTAATAGGATATTTTGCCTTTCGATTTATTGCGACGTATATGTATCTATAATGCGATATATATTATCCTCTTGAGAACTTGAACAGCAATAGTTGCAAATTCCTGTTCTAAAAAAACAAATGATAACATATGTTTTCATTAGAACTAAACAATATATTTATTATTTTGCAAATTCTGTCCATAATAAGAAGTGGCTTGATATGGTAAGATAGACAGGAGACGCTAAACCCACCTAAGGACGAACCTAATCCAATATAAAAATGTGATTAACCGACTTATTTATGTATGTAATCATATTTCTAATTCTAAACACACGTGCTTAATCTTTGAAATGATTGAAATAAATACATTTTTTGAACTTTCAAGAATAATCGATAATAACAGAGTGCATATATATAGCGTCATAATTCACTAGGTATTTTTTTAAACTTATTTATAGGTATTTTTTTTTAGTCGTTGGATCATATTATCATGCGGCTATTATTATTTGAGTAATTGCAAAAAAAAATAATAACAATAAATATATATTATTTAATACTTTTTTTTTCTCTCTCTACCTTTTACATACGTGATGAATTTTAATTGGACAAAATAATATCTATAAATAACTTAAAAAAACAACCTAGTCGATTGGTACCTATATATATACATATTAGTATTTTAGATCTTATAGTAGAACAGATTGGAAATTTTGGGGGTCAAAACTTGACATATTAACCCAAGCAGTCTCCCATGCATACAATTAGTCATGATAAGCTTCAACGTAAAATTTCCGCAGCAAGATTTGGGTCATAGATTGACAATACCGGCCCCAGGGCACCCATTTGAGGTTTTGGGCTTAAAGTTGGGTTGGGTTTATTTTGCAATAGAACATATTGATCACTTTATGAGGATGAATTAGTTAAATTTCTATAAGTTTTTATTGTAAGTTTGAAAAAAATATATCATCAACAGCACTTGAGGTAGAAATTGAAGTGGCTGAACAGCAAGACAATCTCCAAGTGATACAAAGTGATATGCCTTTCTAATTAATTACAGTTCTCAATTCACCTTGAGGAGGCAAACCAAAATCCTAGTTATTGGAGCTAGTACCTATATTTTTCATTATTACATGTCGATGGGAAAATTAATATTGACAGTTGGATTACAAAAATAAACGCTATTATTTAACTCTCGTTCCAATTCGTTCTAACATATTTAATTACATAACGGTCAATCTATATTGGTTTCTCAGGAATTTAAAAAAGAAAAATCCGTACTATAATACATAATTACTCCCATATTCATAGTTAAGGCGGTGTAATAATTGGTCGTCAAATATAACAATTATCTTCTTTATAATTCCTTTTGTTTTTTAATTCATTATTGTAATAATTAAACCAGCAATATTTTGAGTAAGACAAGATTGCTGCAAAAGGCTCTTCAGAATTTAGGTACGTACTGCCTAATAACTAGTGTTAGATACCAGTTTTAGGTCTAATAATAATAAATAACGCCATCATGGATTTTGATGCACTCAATCCAAAATTCTCAAGTTTCATTGATCCAGTTTTAAGCGCAATACAGTAACGATAATAATCTTAGTCTATCCTACAAATGAGGAAAAAAAAATGTAGTCCTGATATCATTATACAACTCTAAATCAAAGTGAAATAACTTCAAGTATATTTGTGAAGTATACATTGTAATTATAGATTGAAATAAAAATGTGCGCATGTATTTAAAAAAAAAAAAAAAAAATGAGGAACTGGGCATGGCCTCGAAATTAAGTGGGGGACTCGTTGCCCCTATGGCTGGGTCCAGAATTAGGCGGCCCGCGGCGCTTAACCACACCCCGCGGCTGCCGAGCCGCCACCACATGAAACTCTGGCGGCGGTGAAGTTGTGATCTTAGAAGCTTTCTGATGTACCGGTTGTGTCGCCGGCGGCGGCGGCTGCAGCTTATTCCTTGTACTTCTGGCAGCGGCGGACGGCGTCGTTAGGAGAGCTAATAGTGAGAGAAATATATATAGTATTGTGATGGCAAGGAAGTAAGACCGGTTTTGTCTGAAGCTGGCCATTATAGATATGTACTAGAGGACACAAGGCATGTTACATGTTGTGGTTTATATACAATTCACATTATAAGGCTTTGGTTAGACCAATGTGTATTTGTATAATATATGTAAGCGAGAATTTGACAGATGGATGAGACAGAAATTTAAGCTTAGCAAAGAAATCCTTATAAAGTGGGAGTAGATCAGAGTGGAATATTGCATAAGACCATGACCCACGCCGAGTAGCGTTGGTTTGATTTTTCAGGCCTTTGGGGTCGATATATGAAAAACTTCAAAAAGGAGCAGAGAGAAATATTTGACAAAGTTTTGAAACTCATCAAAAAGCCTTTTCCTTTTTCACTTACTTTATATGAGAGAGGTAGGGTAGGGTAGGGTAGGGTAGGCTAGATTGGGATTAGAGAAGGATCACCTAAGCGGTGCTCCAATATTGGGTTATGAATTATGATTATAAAATTCTTGGTACATATAGTTGTGTGTTAAATTGCTTTTGGCAATTTTGTATGAAATGATTAAACGAGATTAATTTTGTTAGTTTCTTATATATTTTGCTACCAATGTATGTTACTTACACTTTACTCGATATATAAGAGGTCAGATTTTTTTTTGCTTTTTTTGTTTTGGAGTAATATAAGGGTTCAGGATTTCAATATATATATATATATATATATATATACGTAAGTGCTCAGATTTCAAATGTACTATATATATATACATGTGCTCTTTTTTTTCCCTCTTTCGTTTATATGTTGAAGGTGAATGAAGATGGGGAACTTGATCTTAACAAGCAATATATTTAAGTATGCACAACAAGTCTTCTTTAGTATTTTTCTTACCTCTATATATATTTCCTAACGTTATTTTATATAAACAATTAAAGAATATATGTCACGAGCGATATGCTTTGGAATAATCTTATTACTAGTTGAATAGATAATTAAGTACAACAACCCACCGTTAACGAAGATAATTACCCTAGTCATATTTATCTTATAACAAACATGATGGCTAACTATTAGCACTTAATAATTTATTACAAGATAAAAATGTCAATGCAAGAAATTACCGAAAAGTTGTGCTAGGACTTTCCCGAATCAACATCTTGAAGTTTTGAACCCAAAAATCAAGCCACAATAACATACATGTGACCATCTCTGTATTTAATCAATTATTTTGCATAGTTGACTAGCTAATTAGTAGTGTTAGAATGTTATGATTAAAGCTTTGAAAGCTTTGGATAATAAGTGAAAGAATCACGTTATTGGCGACGCGGATAGTTAGGTAGATCAAAAAGTTGATTTTTTCGGCGATCGATGAAGATAGATATATAATATAGTAGCAAGCCCAATGGACACTGAATTTAGTCCATTTCCTAATTTAAAGTTAAGTTTAGGCTACAATATGACTTTTATTTTCGGTATATAGTCCGCGGGCTTGATTCTCCTCCCACCACTACTATTGTATTTGCACGGATATACCACATATCATAATGTTCAACAATGGTGGCACAATACGTATAGGTAGTGAGTCCTTATCCAATATCTTATTTAGTTATTTGTAAAGCAAAAATTCCATTGGCCGCTATTCTTCAGCAATTGCATGGAAATATCATGTCTCTCTTTGTCAAAGTAATTTTTCGTCCTTGATATAGTACCATGCCCACTAAATTAAAAAAAAATCATGATTTACTCTTTTTTTTAATCATCATTTTGGTTTTGAAAAATACGATTTTGCATAAAAGAAGTGACTGCAAAGGAATTTTCTTGATAATGTCAAAAGCTATTGATAAGACATTTCAAACAAAAACAAAAAAAAAAAAAGAAAAAAAAAAGGTAAAAAAAATTCTTAGCTATGAGATTTCGTGTGTTATATGTTACATATAGATTGATAATTCAATTTTACAAAACTTTGAGCTTTTATATATATATATGAGGTAATTCGGGGCCGCTATACTTTTATGCAATAAAAGAAGAGAGGTCAAAGTCATAGTATACTGTTTGGACAATATATTTAAAATTTTTATTTGAGAATCTAAAAGATATTTTTTTTATTATTTATTAAAATAAGGCTAAATAAGGAAATATAATTTTTGAAACTTTTCCTAAAGACTACATGACTCTGGTTTTCTTTGGAAGAGCTTTTAGAGCCCAAAAATTCTTTTAATATTTTACTCAAATAGGCTCAGAAACTGCTTTTGGACTTAGAAAGCTAAAAAACAGCTTCTAAAAATCATGCCAAACAGGTTTTATATATATATAATATGTAATGTGAATCGATATTAATTTTATTTCCTAATACTCCACTTTCACAGCATATACCTTGTAAATTTTTTTCTTTTTTCGATACAGCGTATACCTTGCAAATTAATTTTGTAGACAATAAAAAGATGATGTTAGGGATCTCAATTATTTTTCTAAATTACTAATATCGACACATGTGTTATATCTTTTGACTGTGTTGATTATGATCACTATTTGTATTACATATTATAAATAAATTTAGTAAATCACCAATTAAATAGTGAAAAATTACATGCCACGTATATAAGTTGGTACTAAAAGGTTGTGATAAGAGAAATTCCTAATATTATCTATGATACAATGGTGTGGTTCAATTATGATTATAAGGTGGGAGACGACTTGATCCGAATATGTACAATGTAGACAACCTCTCCTGTCAGTCCGTCAGTCCACCTGAGGCTAAGTAGTCTCTTATCCTGAAACTTTTGGGAGCTAAGGTTGAGCCATAAAAGTGTTACAAATCCAATAATATATATACATTACAAATTGAGAATCATGAATGAACTAAAAGTTATGTCATGGAGAAAGTCTATATAGGAATTTCTATGAGCAAGAGACGGCTCATACCTTAGGCAACAAAGGCATTTGCCTAAGACTCCATATTTAAGCAAGCCCCAAATTTTGGAACTTCCATACTAATTTTTCTTCTTTTTATTTTTATTTTATTTTTTTTTACTTTTGTACCAATAACTAAAAAATAATCTCAGAAAATAAAAAAAACCACTAGTGTATCTATAGAATTGAGAAGATTTATTATAGTACATAATTTTGAGCATATCTTTTAAAAAATTAATTCCATTTATCTTACCTCGATACTCAAAATGATTTGAGTATCTTTCTCCCCCTTTTAAGAATTTAAAAAGGATCAAGTGTCATTACGTTTTTGTATTTCCATTTGATAATATGCAAAAAAAAAAAAAAAAAAAGTTATCCATTTCTAGTTTCCTTCTTCCAAGATTTTCGAGGGAAAAAAAAAAAAGAAAGAAAGAAAGATGGAGAGAAAAACTTTATTGTAAAGTAGAAAAGAAGTCACATGAGGTCATGAAGAGTTTGATTTGGGGAAGTGTTGGAATTGCTCTATTTATTTATTTATTTATTTTAAAATAAGAAATAACTTCATTAAATGCCAATAGGCAAAGCAAACAAGCAGGGCCAAACGTGCCGCCAAAAACTAGAAACTTAGACATTTTTTCAAGGCAAATAGTCCGAACAAACCTTAGGAAGGATATCTACAACATCAAAGATACCAAAAGACAGAGAGAACGCAACCCATGCAGCAATATTGTGAGGACAAAATTACAAGAGTGGAGAATTAAATTAATATATTACATCTTACACAACTCAAGCAGCTTCTAAATATCAGTAATTATTATCGCTCTGATCTCCCGTGGTCGATCTTGATTGCTTTGAAGACACGACACCACCTCCAAACAATCAAATTCCAAGACAAGGTAAGGCCAATTCCTGGACATCACAAGTTTAATTCTGACAAGTATATTAGTAGCCTTTGCAGTCAGCGGGTTTGAACAGGTAATTCTTTCAGAAAAGATGGCGAGATGATGAGGAGGATATTTATATCTAAATCAAGTATGTTTCATGCTTGCATTTTCAAGCGTTCTTGTTAGTTTGATGTACTTTTATTTATTTTTATAGTTTTTGTGAATAAATGAGAATCAAGGTGAATTTATGTCTCAAAAATGAGTTTTAAAAACCATTTAAATTGAAGTTGAGTCTGATACGAAGAAAACGTAATGAAAATCAGAGTTAAAACAGAGAAATGGCGTACCTGGGAAGTGACAGTGCGCAGCAACATGCAACAGGGTACACAGCTGCGCCCTTGGGCCCCTGCACCTCTAGGCAGAAAGGGGCATACAGCTGCATCCCTGGGAGGCACCATGCACCTCCCTCACTGCCCAGAGGTACCCTTGAGAGGCGCAGTTGCGTCCCTGACACATCCTAGACGAGTTTTTGAGTCTTTTTAATGAGTTTCGACGACCCAGATTGCTCTTTTCTCATAATCCAATGATGAAGACTCATCTATCCTTAAGTAGTGCTTAAATTTGACCTAGAATGAAGCTTAAAAAGGGGATAGAGGCAAAAATTTCAGTGTGGAAAAAAGGGACAATTTTTAATGAATTTGAAATTATTGGAAATTATCCTAAAGACCCCATAGTTAAACTAGATAATCTAGAAATACCATCTTTATTATTATTATGCTTAAATATCATATTTTACCATTTGTCCTCAGAAAATTCAGAAATACACCCTCTATTTTTAAAACAGGAAAGGAAGTAACTTTTCCTCGCTATTTGGTCAAACTTTTAACATTTGTTTTCCTAAATGACAATAATACCATTTAGATATCAACATATAAATAATTTTTGTTTTAAAACAAATCTTAAAAACTACTGCCAAAACATACATATCATCTAAATTTCTTTAAAATATTGAAAAGAAGAAACCAAAAAGTGAAATCTTCTTTTCTTCCGTTTTTTTACCAAAAAAACTAATTAGATAATAAGGGAATATTTAGTAACAAGTTTTTAAAATATATGTAATTAGATATTGAAATATTTTGCAATATAAATTATTTTACTAAAAAGGTACACATGGCATACTTTTTTGTTTCATATTTTAAACATCAGAGGGATATTTTAGATTTTATGAGAGGATAGAGTTCAACATGATATTTAGGCATACTAAATTCCTTGAGAGAAAAGCTTGAAGTTGGAGATTTCTTGGAGAATTCTTAGAAGGGATTCTTGAAGACTTGAAGTTCATCTTCACAAGAGTTTTTCTTTTCCTTTTTCTCTACCCTAATCTCTCATGAAATTTTTATTGGGTATATTATGAAATCTTATTTGGATATTATGAACTTCTTGTTAAGATTAGTAATGGATTCTACTATGCTTGTTTATATTCGATAACTATGATTTAATTTTTCCTTTTTAATACTTTGTTTTGGCTATTTTGTTTATTATTGATCTACTTTCTATTGTTAATTCATTTATACTTCTCCTTGCTCATTGCTTCTAATTTATTTGGACAATGAATTAGTTAACTTTAGGATGTGATTTTGATGCCCAGGAGAGATTAATCTCGTAATTCAGAGTTGAGAGGCATAGTTTAGGTTGTAGTGAGACCGAGAGGATATCAACACCTAGATAATCACCTTGATAGTTTCAGGTTGTTTGGGTTATTATGAGACCAGAAGTGAGCGATACCTTAACTTCCATTTGAGGGCTTGAACTTAATGAACATCTAATTGAATGGGTTAGATAGGGATATCAACTTAGGTTAGTTAGATGTATTACCTCATTGATGCACGAGAGAGGTAATAAGGTGAGGTTAGACCTCTCAATTTGGGAATTAAATGGAATTAGACCGGTAATTATTCAATTTGACGAACTTAGTACATTCCTATATAGTAATTATCCATATTTTATTTATGCTATATTCTTTTGATCTTTGTTTTTATTTATTTATTTTTATATTCATTTAAATTTTATACCTAAATAAAGTTGAATTACGATAATTCCGGTACTTAGCAATAGTTTAATACCCAATTTATGTGGATCGACCCTTCTTGCCTCTATACTAGCTAGTTTTAATTTTTATTAGCACAAGCTAGGTTAGTTAATAGGAGGAGAAATATTATAAATAGTAAAATTTGATATTGGACATATAAATCCAACGACTAAATATTTTTCTACTATCACGATGACTATTCCATTGTCATCGTGAGCAGTCCTAGCCCCAGATAAGTACAGTAAGCGAATAATGGCTTCGCTATTAATTTTGTTCCAAAAAACTAGAGGAGGGACCCGTTTCAAGTTTGCGTGGGTGTCATCTTATGAATAGGAAAGGAAGCAGTAGTAGTGTGAAAGCACCCAACTCTCTAATTAGAATAGGGATCATTTAGTATTCCTCAATGGGTAACCCAATTCTTCTCTTTCCTAATAAATTCCGCAGGTTTGGTTAATTTTTTCCTAAGTTAGCTTATATAGTTAATGACAATTGTATAACTATGGGTTGTCTAATTAAGTGGAGCCAATAAGTGATCTAATTGTGGGCTCAGAAAATTACTAACAGGGTATGAAATTTGTAATGTGTGGTTACCTATTGCTGACCCAGTTATGACTGATGGGGTCTCAATTAGGTTAGTATGTAAAGTAGACTATAGGGTATTAGTCCCTAAGTCTCTTCTCCTCTGCTCCATCAACAGAGAGAGAATCCATTGAGCACTCTAGAGAGATTTAGCTCTGGAAGATCATCAACCCTCAGGCTTTCAATCAGTCAATTGTTTCTGCTTTTGTGATCGTGACTGTTTCTTCGCTATAGACTCAAGTTAGTCACAAATTTCTCAACAAACCTCTTTTTGATAATTTGATATAAATGTTTCTAGGATTGTATTAGATTTTGTTAATCCTTGATTATGTCTAAAAAATGGTATTAAAGTTGGATTCATGTTAAATTGTTAGAAAAAATCATATATGTCTTTAGTTTTTCAATATATTTCCCTATATGGCTTTCTAGGGTTAGATATTACATGCATGATTTCTTTGATTTACAAGATTTGTTAAGATATTAAGTATTTGATAGTTAAATTCTGAGTTTTGGGCTATAAAGTATGAAGATTATGGCTGAAAATTGCTAAAAATCGCATAAGGGATGGTTACTTGTTTTCAAAATTCGTATAATTGCGATACTGGTAATCGACCTAGCACTACAGTGTCACATTTGTGGCGCTGCAGTGCTGCCCTCCAGTAAGTTGGCACCGCGGTATCAACATCCAGCGGCAAGGTGTTGCAGTGCCAAAACTTGGGCTTTAAAAATTGTTTTGTGACCAGCACCATAGCACTGGATTTCTGGCACCGCAGCGCTAGATTTCTGGCACCGCAGTGCTAGTCTGTCTAGTAATATAGGTCAATTTTGGACCTAATTAAAGATTAAGATCTTGTTTTTGGGTAGAATTAAGTCATTTTCGACTCAATCAAGGAGTTCTAACCTGAAAATTGATCGGTCATGTTTTTTTTCTCAACCCAGCTTAAGTTCGACCAACACTTTATCCGTTGAAAAATATATTTGGCTTCAAGAGTTGATAAAGTGCTTAAAACTCAGTCAGTCATCCATTATTTTGTGCATTAAAATTTTCATTTTATACTTGGATACTTTAGTTATTTTTCTTTGCACTATTTATTTAAATATTTTGAAATAGATGAGTTGAAACGAAATATTGCCCATGTAAACTCTATTGTGTAGATTTATTTGTTTAGAAATATTTGGATGTGTGTATTTGTTGCACATGCGAATAATGATCGACCCAAAAGAAGATTATTATTTGGTCAAATAATAGACACACTTGTGGTGGTAAATATGTGATAATTATTAGGTTTCCATGCGAGCAATAAGTGTGATGCCTAAGATTCTCACATGCATAATAAGCCAATAATAAACACGTTCATATTGCATATTAAGCATATAGAGTGATTAGTATCAATTTTGTGGTAATTTGCTCATTTCTTATGTGCTTTTAGATCTATATTAGTATACTAATATTGTCAAAAATATTCCTTTACAGTGTAAAGGCTCGGTAACCTCGATCTGGTAGCTTGGTATACAAAAAGAACATTACATTACACAGGCTTAAGAAAAGTAAAATTTTATGCAAATACATATTAAGACATGATTAAGTGATTACGAGATTAAAAAAAAAAAAAAAAAAAAAAGAAGAAAGAACATTGTAGAAACTGACTTGGTTGAGTAGGCAACCTTGAGAGCCATATATACTTTAAGTCACTTAATATTTGGTCTCTTAACACTCACCAACATAAATCTCTCTTCTTCTTACTTTATAGTCTCCAACTTTCCTTTTTATTAGTTGTACAAAAGAAACCATATATACATATATAGTGGTATACACATACTTGATTACTTGAGAACTAATAGCAAGAAGAAGACTATAGTGGTCTTCTTATTCTTACCTTATTAAAGGTATTTCTTTTGGTATTTGACTTTCAGCAACTCTTACTTGAAGTATCTATAATTACACTGTCCTTTTACCTGATTTAGAGAGTTATAATATATACATCAGTAGCTTACAAATGTTGAGTGGCTGTTCCTATTTTTTTATTTTTTTTTAATTTTATTGAAATGTTCTCTCTTGTTGTATATTGATCATTATATTAGAACCTTATTTTGTGAAGAGATCATTTGAGTAATTGTTTAGTTTTTTTATGACTGTTTAACTCTTGAGAGGAGAATTTTAATTTCAGTACAATTTTGATAGAATTACAGCTATATTGGCTTATGGTAGTTTGACTATTGTGCACCGCTCTAAATTTTTATGTATATTTCCATGATTTTTAGCTATTTTAACATTTTCTATATCACTCAGTACCAAAAGAAAATTAATGACCTTACAGATTTGTGAATTTTGAAACTAATTTGTTTTCAGATTTTGGAATTTCTTTTTAGATGAGGAAAAATTATCTCCAAATCTTTTTCATAATTACTACTACCATGTAAAAAATAATGATAACAATAATAACAAGTCTATAACTTTGGAAGCTCGTCATTTCTTATACTGAAGAATTATATTTGATGATACTAAAGTATTTGTAAAGATTCAATTCTTTTAGTGTCATTAATTATTTTATAACTATTACTTGAAATTTGAGTGTATCAGCTAGTTCCTTGAGCTTTGTAAAGACTGTATTTTTCATTTCTTATTTAGATTTGCTTACATTTTATAGTTTCATAGATGAGCACTTTTAGTGATAAATAATCTATAACAGGTAATTAGTACACCTTACTATAGAGAGTACTGACTCTTTCCACTTTCTTTTTTAATTGGGACACAAAGTAAGTAAAGATGTACTTTAATTGTATCACAAGAACAATAGTAGATACAATATATTTTCTTACATGTTTATGTGTATTATTAATATGTATTATTCTTATAGTTGATGTAAGTTCATGAAAGACATAAGAATAACATGATCATTTAAGCTGGATTTTCAAAGAAGTGAAGTTTTCCATACATTGGATTTAGAGTAGTACTATTGTATTAATTTTACGAGATATCTTTTCAATACATTATTTAGTCTATCTATGTTAGATAGGTATGGTTTATATAGGCATCATTCTCGCATAGGTGGGCATAGCTTACTGATTGCTAGGATTGAGCATTGTACTATAAGATTTATTAGGTACATTATTTAGTCGGTCTGCGTTACGTAGGTATGGTTCACATTGGCCATGTATTCTTTCCGGCATAGGTGGGCACAGCCTACCAACTACCGTAATTTTATAGTGTACTGAAGGGCCACATAAAGAATGTTTTCTCAAATTAGTTCATCAAAATGAAAAGTTATGAAAGAAAGAGTATAATGGGAATTTGAATAAAGTTTATGCATGAAATACATTCACGAGCATGAGTGATCTTCACTTACTGAGCTTTAGCTCATTTAGTTCCTGTGATGCAGGTGAGGAGACATACGATGTATAGTTGGCTAGCACGCTTTCTTATCACTATGATCATACCAGATGTAGATGAGCTTGACTTGTGAGCGATGTTTTTTTTTTAATTGTATTTTGATATTTTGATGTGGTATAAATATTACTTTTGATGGCAAAATAAAATAATAAAGATTTTTCAATTGTACATTTTGCAAAGATACTTTCAGAAAGTAATGCCACGTAGTTTCTTTTATTTTGGAGTTCGAAAAGTTTAAATTTGTCCACCTTTTTGCAAAACTGTAATTATGGTTTAGAGAAGAATAATACTTTGAAGTTTGACATGTATAATGATATAGCTAAACTAGAGGAATATTTCAATAAGTTGGTCCAAAGAAAGTCTTATTGTGTGGCAGAATTTATTATCAATATTTGATTGATGCATTAAGAGTACCACTTATAGTTAATATTTCTGTCAAAAGACTAAATATTAATATTATTCTGGGTATCATGTGATAGAGATCTTATCTTATATGATTCCTTGATTTATGTGATGCTAGTATAGGTCACTAATTATTTGCTTAGCTTATCACATGATTTTGATATGAGCTTATTATTTTATTTTTGTTCTCTTTTTATTTTCTACT
This sequence comes from Trema orientale, assembly GCA_002914845.1. Taxonomy (NCBI): domain Eukaryota; kingdom Viridiplantae; phylum Streptophyta; class Magnoliopsida; order Rosales; family Cannabaceae; genus Trema; species Trema orientale. Next base: position 791,719 of record JXTC01000042.1, on the reverse strand, counting down.
TCGAATATATCTACAAACTTAAGTCCCATACCTGTGTTTTACGGCACAAACTTTAAGAAATAGAAAGAGCACGTTATAATTATATTCAGTTGCTTGGATCTAGACCTTGTACAAAGAAAAAATAACCTGTTGCTTTTACAGATGAGAGTTCTATTACTGCTATTAAGAACTTTGACCAGTATGAACATTCTAACTCCTTGAGTCTCATGATCATAAAACATTCAATACTAGAGACCATCAAGGGTGCTATGCTTGAAGAGAAAAATGTTAAAGCATTCCTTGACGCAATTGCAGAACATTTCTAAATAAACGAAAAGGTAGAAATAAGTACTATGCTTAGTAACTTGATGTCTATGCATTATAAAGGTAAAGAAACATAAAAGAGTACATCATAGAGATGTTTAACCTCAATTCAAAACTAATGGCACTAAAGTTAGAACTGTCGGATGACTTGCTCATGCATTTGGTTTTTATCTCTCTTCCGTTATAATTCAGTCAATTCAAAGTGAGTTACAACACCCAGAAGGTAAAATGAACTTTTGATGAAGTTTATGCATGAAACATGTTTACGTGCATGCGTGATCTTTACTTACCGAGTATTAGCTCATTTAGTTCCTGTGATGCAGGTAAACAGACATATGATGTATAGAATTACTAGTTGGCTAGCAAGCTTTCTTGTCACTATGATCATAAAGATGTAGACGTGCTTGACTTATGGGTGATATTCTTTTTTTTTTTTTTGTGTTTTGAAATTTTGATGTGGTATAAATTTTACTGTTGATGGCAAGATAAAATAATAAGGACTTTTTGGTTGTATATTTTGCAAAAACACTTTCAGAAAGTAATGCCACACAATTTCTCTTGTTTTAAAGTTCAAAAAGTTTAAATTTGTCCACCTTTTTGCAAAACTACAATTATGGTTTATAGAGGAATAATACTTTCAAGTTTGACCTGTATAATGATATAGCTAAACGAGGGAGATGTTTCAGTTATGGTATCAGAGAGGAGGTTTAATCATTTTTGAAGACTGTGTACATATATATGATCATGTGACAGAACGCTTAGTCAACTAGTAAGTCTAATTATTTTCATATATGCATTTCATTTCTGTTATATAAGTTTGATTCATATATTATTATTGGCTATTATATTTGTTTGTAAGTAAAGGGCCACTGTATAAGAAATCATGCCAAGGGGTAAAGGTCAAACTAGCCAACTGAGGGGTGATAAAGCGAATAACAAAGATACCACTATACATCGATTGGTTCAGCTAGTAGAGAGACAGCTCAACAAATACAGAGGCTTATAGAACGAGATCTAAGAAGAGAGGAACAATTACCAGCACAAATTATAACTAGACAAGAAAACTATGAACCAACTTCTGAAAGGTTCAAGAAAAATAAATCTCCAACTTTCAAGGGTGAAACTGATCCATTATTAGCTGAAGAGTGGATTCGGAGTTTGGAAGGTATTCTTTAATTATATAAGAATCCCTGAGGAGAAGAAGGTTTCTTGTACTACTTATATGTTCCAAATAGATACTAAACACTGGTGGTATTCCATGAAGTCAATTGCTGATGTTAAAAGATTGATTTAAGAGAGATTTAAGGAAATTTTTTATAGGAAGTACTTTAGTGAAGCTCATCGACTGGTGAAGGCAGCTGAGTTTACTAATTTGAAGTAGGGTAGTATGTCTGTATGTGACTACATAAAGAAATTTGATGAGCTATCCCGTTTGACTCCTTATATGGTGAGTACCAATGAGTTGAAAGTAAATCATTTTTTATAGGGCTCAAAGTAGAAATATATAAGGATATTAATATATCTACAAGAAAGAGTGTACCTTACACAGAAGTTGCAGAAAAAGCCCTTAAAGCTGAAGAAGCCGAATTGAAGGTGGTAAAAGCACTAGAAATTAGAAGAAACACAAACATGGCAAGGTAAAATACAAATTTTGAAAAAGGTACTCAACTAGGATTTAATAGAGGCAAAAGGAAATTCCCACATGATCAAGGACAAAGACAAGATCCTTCAAAATACTCAGCAATAGGTCAACAAATGCAATCTACTTTGAATCAGAAAGTTATATGTCCCAAATGTGGAACGCCTCATAAAGGTGAATGTCTTTTGGGTAGTAGAGCATGTTATACTTGTAGTAAAGACAAGGCATTTTTCTAAAGATTATCCCTCCACCTCTGGTGAACAAAAGAAAGTTCCAGCTCGTGTGTTTGTCATGACTACAATAAATACTGAGGCTAATCCATCGGTTATAACAGGTGAGATCTCTATCTTTGATATCCTCACAAATACATTAATAGATTCAAGAACTATATATTCATTTGCATCAACAGCATATGTGAGAAAATTGGGCAGATCACCTGAAGTTTTAAATTTAAGATATTATATAACTATTCTATCTGGGAAGTGCTATACTCTGGTCAAGTTCTGAGAGCGTGTCCAATACAGATAGATGGTAGAGAGTTGTGGGCAGACTTAATAGTGTTAGATATGCAAGATTTTGAGGTAATTTTGAGTATGGATTAGTTATCTAAGTATCATGCTAGTATTGATTGTAATAGTGAGAGAGTATTATTTCAGCCACTTGGTGATGAGAAGTTTACTTTCATTGGGTCTTCTAAGAAGAAAATAGTACTAATTATTTCAATGATAAAAGCAAGGAAGTTACTTAAGAAAGTATATACTGGTTATTTAACAAATATAATGGATACTAGAGAGGAATTGAAGATGAAGCCAGAGGAAGTACCAGTGGTTAATGAATTTCTAGAGGTATTCCCAGAAGATCTACCAGGACTACCACCTAATAGAGAAATTGAGTTTATAATTGGTCTACTACCTAGTACAAATCCTATTTCTAAGGCACCATATAGAAAGGCTCCAGCAGAGTTGAAGAAACTAAAGGTATAATTACAGGAGCTTTTGGATAAAGGTTTCATACGTCTACCCTTTTGCAAAACTATAATTATGATTTATAGAAGAATAATACTTTCAAGTTTGACCTGTATAATGATATAGTTAAACTATGGGATGTTTCAATAAGTCAGTGCAAAGAAAGTCTTATTGTGCAGTAGGATTTATTGTCAATATTTGATTGCTGCATTAAGAGTACCACTTACAGTTAATATTTTTGTCCAAAGACTAAATACTAATATTATTCTGGGTATCTTCTGATGAGAACCAACCTTATATAATTCTTTGATTTATGTGATGCTAGTATAGGCTACTAATTGTTTGCTTAGTTTATGACATGATTTTGATGTTAGCTTATTATTTTGTTTTCGTTCTTTGTTCATTTTCTACTTCAAATATATCTGCCAATTTAAGTTCCATACCTGTGTTTTACAGCACAAACTTTAAGAAATAGAAAGAATACGTTATGATTGTGCACGGTTGCATGGATCTAGACCTTGTACTAAGAAAAAAATAACCTGCTGCTCTTACAGATGAAAGTTCTGCTACTACTGTTAAGAACTTTGAGCAGTGGGAACATTCTAATCCTATGAGTCTCATGATCATAAAACATTCAATACCAGAGAACATCAGGGGTGCTACGCCTGAAGAGAAAAATGTTAAGGCATACCTTGATGCAATTGCGGAACGTTTCCAAAGAAATAAAAAGGTGGAAACAGGTACTATGCTTAGTAACTTGATTTATATGCATGATAAAGGTAAAAGAAATATAAAGGAGTATATTATAGAGATGTCTAACCTCGCTTCAAAACTAATGGTACTAAAGTTAAAGCTATCAGATGACTTGCTCGTGCATCTGATTTTTATCTCTCTTTTATCATATAAAAAGGTAAAAGAAATATAAAGGAGTATATTATAGAGATGTCTAACCTCGCTTCAAAACTAATGGTACTAAAGTTAAAGCTATAAGATGACTTGCTCGTGCATCTAATTTTTATCTCTCTTTTATCATAATTTAGTCAATTCAAAGTGAGTTACAACACCCAGAAGGAAAAATGAACTTTTAATGAGCTCATAGCTCACTATGTGCAAGAAAAGGATAGATTGAAGTGTAAAAAGACTGAAAGGGCTCACCTCGAGACTTCTTCTCAAGACAAGAAAAGGAAAAGAACTAAGGATAAAGAGCTATAGTTAGAACTTCATAAAATAACGTGCAAAAGAAATAGTATGAGGATTCAGGCTATTTTTTCTGCATTAAGGTTAGACATATGAAGAAGGAATGTCCCAAGTACGTCACCTGGCTCATCAAGAAGGGTTAGCTTCTCAATTTTGGCTATTTTTAGGATAATTTTGCTTTTGTATCCAATCATACTTGGTGGGTAGATATCGATATCACTACTTACGTGAGTGTGTCAATGTAGGGTTGTCTGAGAAGTCATCTGCCAAGTGATACTGAAAGATACATCTATATGGGCAATGACGACATAGCTACAATAGAGGCAATAGGTCTATTTAGGTTGCAATTGGGTTCCAGTTTATTTTTGGATTTGGATGAGATATTCTTTGTACTGTCATTTAGACGAAATTTAATTTCTATTTTAGTTTTGGACAAATTTGATTATTCTTATTTATTTGAAAATAATAAATTTAGTCTTTTTCAAAATTCCAATGTTATTGTAGCTCGTTCTTTGATTGATAACTTATATAAATATTGATACCATTATCTCAATTAATGAAACTTTGCATATCAAGAAATGTGGTACAAAACATAAAACAATTGAAAATTCCTCTATGTTATGGCACATGTGATTAGTACATATCTCTAAACAGAGAATATAATGTCTTGTGTAAGATGGAATTCTTGATCTACTTGTGTTGGAGGTATATTAAAGGCAAACAGACAAATGTACATAAATTATGTACCAATAAGAGTTCAGGTGCCTTAGAACTAATACATACTGATATTTGTGGTCCATTCTCAATGGCTTCATAGAATGATCAATATTATTTTATTACGTTCATAGACGATTATTCTCATGATAGGTATCTATATTAAAGCTTTCAAAGTCGAAGTTGAAAATTAAAGTCGTCAAATTCGATCGTGGTGGTGAATACTACGGTAGGTATGATGGATCCAGTGAACAACGTCTAGGATCCTTCGCCCAATACCTAGAGGAATGCGATATCGTCCTACAATACACAATGCTAGGGAAATCTAGTATGAATGTTGTTACTAGGAAATGAAACAGAATGCTTAAAGACATAGTGAGGAATATGATTAGTCATTCCTCCTTACCTGAATCACTCCAGGAAGAGGCATAAAGACTGTAGTTTACATACTCAACAGAGTACCCAACAAATCAGTAGCTAAAACTCCATATGAACCATGGATAGACAAGAAGCCTAGTATTAGGCACTTGCATATCTGGGGTTGTTTAGCTGAGGGAAGGCCATACAGTCCATGTGAAAAGAAATTGGACTTAAGAATAATTGGCTACTATTTTATGATCTCTCTAACAAGTCTTTTTTGAAGACAGGTAATGTGAGATTCTTTAAAGATATTGAGGTTGGGGGGAAGATAAGTGTCGGAATATTATCTTTGAGGACAAATATATTTCTCTTCCTACAGTTACTATTGAAAATCATCAAGCTCCTATACCTGACATTATTGAAGACATATATCCAGTAATTCAAGATAATATTGCACAACTCCTTGTCTTAAATGAGAAAGTTGCTCCTGAAGAGTAACCTTAACAACCTCAAGAGGAAGTGCCATTAAGGAGATTTACTAGGGAAAGGAGAAATGTGATTCTGGATGATTACATCGTCTATCTCCTAAAATATGAGTTTGACATAGGAGAGAAAATAATCCAATCAATTTCACTCAAGCTAAACAAAGTTCAAAATCCCAACAGTGGATTGATGCTATGAAGGATGAGATAAAATCCATGAAAGACAACAACGTTTAGGATCTCGCTGAATTGCCAGAAGGAAAGAAGCTCATTAGTTGTAAATGAATTTTTAAAACCAAAGTAGATTCTAAAGGCAATATCGAGAGATATAAGACTCGTGTAGTTACTAGGGGTTTTACTCAAAAAGAAGGTATTAATTATAAAGAGATTTTTCTTTTAGTTTCTTCGCAAAACTCTTTTAGGACAATCATGACACTTGTAGCTCATTTTGATCTAGAGTTGCATTAGATGGATATAAAGACTGTGTTTCTTAATGGTGATATTAAGGAAACAATATATATAGTATAGCTAGAAAACTTTGTAATTGGATATCCAAAGTCTATGGTCTGTAAACTAAAGAAATCCATCCATGGTATCAAACAAGCTTCCTATTAATAGTACCATAAATTCTATCAAGTTATTTCCTCATTTGATTTTGAGGAAAATTCGATAGATAGATGCATTTATCCCAAGTTAAGTAGGAGCAAATGTATCTTCCTAGTTTTATATGTCGATGGCATACTTTTGGCAAGCAATTATATAGGCTTACTACACGAAACCAGGAGATTTCTTTCAAACAAATTTAAGATGAAAAATCTTGGGGACGCTTCTTTTGTATTAGGAATAAAGATATATCAAGATCGCTCTCATGGTATCCTTGGATTATCATAAAAGAGCTATATCGATAAAGTGCTTGAAAGGTTTGGCATGAGCAAATATGCCCCAGGAGATGCACCCATTACTAAGGGTGATAAATTTAGTCTCAGAAAATGCCCCAAGAATGAGATTGAAGCTAAGGAAATGCAGAAAATCCCTTATGCATCAGTAGTAGGGAGTCTACTATATGCTCAAGACTGTATTCATCCGGATATAGTGTACATAGTTGAAATATTTGGCAGATATTTAAGCACTCTTGATATGGATCACTGTAAAGTAGCAAAGAAGGTTTTTCGATATTTACAGAGAACAAAAGATTACATGTTCACCTATCAGAAATCTGATCTCTTGGAGATCATAGTGTATTCCAACTCTGACTTTGTTGGATACCTATATAGTAAGAGATTCACTTCAGTCTATATTTATCTGCTTACCGGATGAACTATTTCATAGAAGAGTGTTAAGCAGATATTCATAGCTTCTTCCACTATAGAGGTAGAGTTTATAACTTGTTATGAGACATTGAATCAAGAGATATGACTGTGGAACTTTATCATCGGGCTGCAAATTGTCGATGGCATTGAAAGACCATTGAAAATATATTGTGATGATAAAGCTACCGTTCTATTTCCAACAATAACAGAAGCTCGTCGAAGCCTAAGCGTATAGACATCAAGTTTCTAGTTGTTGAAGAGAGAGTTCAGAGTCACCAAGTGTCTATAGAATATATTGGCACTAACTCCATATTGGTGGATCCGCTCACCCAAGGTTTACTGCCTAAGGTGTTTCATGAGTACACTACTCATATGGGTGTTGTACTATTTAAAGATATGCAGAATTAGTAGGAGTTAGATTTATAATGTTCTTTTGTAATAAACACATTCATTATTTGGTATCAATAAAGTGATAGTTTTCTTTTATACTCTCAATTTATATTTTATTTTCTTTCTATTGCGGTTTAGCATCAAGTCACAGTTTAGCATGAAGTGAAAGGCTAAGGTTGATTCATTGGAATCATAAAGTAGGACCAGTTAAAAATAAGCATGCAAGATCACTTTTTATATAATTTTCATGCCATACATCCATACTCAATATATGTTATTGAGTGTATTGATTTGATAATCATTGATGGGTTTAGTTGCTTATCTAAATACAACAAAGGCCATTTTGATTTTATGTTAATATATAAGATGGACTGGATTGTAATAAAGAGTAATTTCTTTATAAGATAGCAATAATGCGCACACTAAAGTCTCATTATATAATTATTTCTAAATAGTCTATGTAGCCCAAGTGGGAGATTGTTAGGTTAATTATTTCCTAAGTAGGCTTACATAGTTAATGACAATTATATAAATTATGGGTTATCTAAATAAGTGAGGCCAATTAGTGATATACTTATGGGCTCAGAAAATTACTAATAGGGTATGAGTTTTGTAATATGTAGTTACCCATTACTGTCCTAGTTATGACTGATGGGGTCTCAATTAGGTTAGTATATAAAATAGACTACCAGATTTTTTAATTATTTCCTAAGTGGGCTTATATAGTTAATAATAATTATATAAACTATGGGTTATTTAAATAAGTGAGGCCAATTAGTGATCTACTTATAGGCTCAGGAAATTACTAACAGGGTGTGGGCTTTATAATATATGATTACCCATTACTGTCCTAGTTGTGACTGATGGGGTCCCAATTAGGTTAGTATATAAAATAGACTACCAGATTTTAGTCCCCAAGTCAAATCAAACACGTACCCTCTTCTTCTCTGCTCCATCAACAGAGAGAGAACCCATTGAGAATTCTAGAGAGATTTGGCTGTAGAAAATCATCAACTCCTTAAGCTCTCGACCATTCAATTGCTTTCGCTTTTGTAATCGTGACTATCTCTTTGCTATGGACTTAGTTTAGACACAAATTTCTCAATAAACCTCTTCTTGATAATTTGATATGAATATTTATAGGATTGTATTAGATTTTGTCAATCCTTGATTATGTCTAACACCATATAGAAATAAGCAAAAATTATAAACTCTGAGAAACTCATAGTATCTTTAGGAATGATAGTTCCATTAAAAAGTCTGAGAAACTAATCCCGAATATCCAAAAACCTAAAGTTGTGATATCAAACTCTCCATTTAGAAGTAAACCAGACTTGTTCAACATCATATCCCAAAACACGTGAATTATGATTCCAGATTAAACCAGCCCACACAGTGGGCAGCATATATCTTCCACTCAAAAAATAGACTATTTGTGTTTTACTTGATTCTTTTGAGGATTGTTTCTTAATTTTAGCCCAAGAGCCTAAACTGCATAAACTACACTACACCGAACCGTATAATGTGGTGTGATTTGATGCGATTAGGAGATTTCTTTGAACCACAGTGATTAAAATTTTCTTTTATCGTACTTTACAGTTTGGTTAAAAATTTTCACATACTACTGCCCAAATCACACCGTACTCACCCCTACTGAAGACCATCAATGTCTGGAGGACAGGAGCTCCTTTGAGACAAACAAAGCACCTGTAATTTTTGCAAAAGAGAGCTACCAATGTCCTTTCTATTGTCTAATCAAGCACCATTATCATGTTAAATATGATGAGCAAAATTTATTCTTCTACTAATAACAGTAGAAGGAAAAAATAATTTTGTACACCTATCACCCTCGACTATCGAGCTAAGCCTTGATTATTGTTGCCATATTGTCTCTTCTTTAGATAAAAGCTAAAAATACTTGAGGTTGGCATCCCTTTCTTTGATAAGATTTTCTAGTGTCGTGGGAGACTTCTAAATAATATATAAATCATGGTGGGCTTCGGCAATTTGAATTTGAATATACCAAGATTAGTCAATATTCTCTGAACGATTCTCATGTTATGTGCGCAATGATCAATGAGTTCCAATCATGTTTCGCAACCCAATGGTTGTGAATATCTTTAACGAACATTGCTTCAAATATGAATGGTTTAAGCAAGAATTCTTCTTCACTAAAGGTATTGAGCAAAATCAAATAGTGGTTAGAGTATCAATCAACTAGTTTGTGTATCATAGCTTTGGAAATTATGTATGCCATTCCAAAGTTGCTGTCATGCTATCAAGTCTAGCTTTAGAGAACAATATCTCCACGATGATGGTTCCAAGTTAACATTAGACGGAAGCTCCCAATTCTACTAGACCCATAAATGTTAACCAACTCCACATAGGAATTGAAGAGGATGTCGATCCTCCTAAACCTATATGACTATTCCAAGATTGTGTCCATCATAACCCTTTTGAAATCACCAATTAACATTTTGAAATTCAGAATTCTCGAAAATAGTAAGGGAAAATACTGCCAAAAGGACCACTTATCCATTATAGTCGAGGGCCCATAAATCACATTAAAACTCCAAGGGATAGGAGGTGGGTTAGAGTAAATAAAACAACTACTAACATATTTAGACAAGAAATAAGGTTCCACCTCTATACCAAGTTTTCACGCCACATAGAAACCTCTAGTTATGACCACCCAGAAGGATGTACAACATATTGAAGAATTGAATTTATCAGTGTTTTGCATGTATCATATCCTTAAGAATTATGGTTTTTGAAAGAACTAAGATGTCTGGTTCGTGAAAGGCAACCAGGTCCTGGTGGCTTTAAATTACAAGGAGACGGGCAAGGCCCCTACAATTTTAAGCTAAAACAATCATGGCTCTTTAGGACACTCTTTTGGGCTAATTACTATAGCCACAAACTGAAAAAAATGGACTATTGTCATCCTCAATTTTTTCACCTGAGTTCTTACTAGGTTCACTAACTTAGAATTAATCACGTATCATAGGTTTGAAATTAGCTAAGCCTGTTGTCTAATTTACATTTTATGCCAAATTCCCAAAGATATTAGTGATGAAGATGAAGAACTAGAGCATTGTTAGGTTATTCCCATTGAGTATGAGATTTAACCAACTGGAAGAGGGTGATTAAGGCCAAAGGTTAGGTCTTGAGTACTAACCAAGTGATTGTCAATCGGTTGCCATCTTGAGTTAATTCTAATAACCTCTCTAATCAGCTTATGAACAAACAATTGGAGTTCCACTTTAATATTATTATGATGGTAAGCCACAGGTAAAATAAACCGTTAGACATTACATTTCTTAATAAGAAGTTTCCTAAAGCCATCAGAATTATAATCATATTGGTTCACCCATTCTTTAGGAAAATCCATTATGTATTTCTTATCTCCATTTTTTCTTCCTCTAGAGCCCTATGATGAGCTGCCCTAGTTTTATTATCTAAACATGTTGCCCCATGCTATCCTTAAATGGTAATTCTTCTCTGATCTAGTCATCTTAATATGTTGAATGAATGAGAAATTGGAAATACTAAGAATGGTAGTGCTTTTCCTTTTGTCATCTCACTTTTCATTATCAAGACAAGAGATAAGTCAAAAAAGATGGTGGATTTACCAATATACCTCCTTTTACGCAGAGTTTGAATTCTGATTACTCTATTTGATGGTTCACTTGGAAAATGGTCTTCGCTAAACTAGAGAGTAAATTACTTCAAATCATTATTGACTAAAGAAAAGTTTCTTTTCGTTTTCTTCTTGTGCATAAAAATTGCGATTTTGAGTCTCGAAAGTTTTTGGAAAAAAAAAAAAGAACAAACAAACAAGTAAATAAACAAGCAGAAAAAACACGTACTGATTGAAGTTGGAATGAATGGCAAAAATGGAAGTAATCTTTAGACAAGAAGGTATAAGAAAATCTTGGAAACCTTCAGCCAAGTTGAAGGTGTTGTATCTCTGGGCTAGATGAGACAGTTCTTGGATAGTTGAAAGTGTTAAAATCTTTGCAAGACTCGAAAGTTTTGCCTCCATTACTCTATTCTAATTTTTTTTTCTTCTCAAACCTCAATTTAGTTCACTTATTCCTCTTTGCGATTTTGTTAAGAAAGTTGCCCAATATGTATTATATGTGGCCAACTCCTATTTCCTATACTCAAAATAACAGCTCATTGGGTATTGGATCCTATTTCTTATCTTTATAAGCCTATGTTAAAGAAGTGTCATGGACTTTTTAAAAAAGCCCAACAAAGACAACATGTTGTGTAATTCTAATCAATCACAATCATTAATCAATTTTCAACAAATGAAAAACTATTATAAATTTTTTAGGTTATATTAGAAGCTATAAAGTAATAAGCTATTATATTAGGACTACAACAAGACCAAAATACACTTATTCACCAGCGAGTTTGAATTCCGATTGCTATGGTTGGTGGTTTGCCTCGAAAATGATCTTGCTTATAGCTCATCGCAGCCAAGGCCTAAAAAGTGGAATTGTAACACTATTTTTTAATCTTTGAAGAAATGGTTGAGGAGCTTTCACTATAAGATGGGTAGTTGTTGATTAGAATCTGCAACTATAAATTATACTCACACACTCCCGTGTAAGTGCACACAGTCACAAGTAATATAGATTTAAGAGTTAGAGTGTTGAACCCATGAGGATTGATTACTAAGTCTAAGCTAGGTATTAAAATTGTTCAATCCTAACTTTATCCAAACAACCAAAATATAGTTTTTAGAGAAATAAAATAAAACAACTAAACTAGCATACAAAACGAATAAAAGATAAATCAATAAGAAAAATGTCTAAGTTTACTAATTCTCCAATCATCTTCTTGTCATACTATTTCACAATTTCTCTCTTAAATTAATTAATCCATTAGAATTGTCAACCGAGAATTTGAATGTATTCACAAACGTCTTTCTAAGATATAAGTGAAAACACATAAACAAGCTAATATGTTACTCCTAACATAAATTGACTAGATTCATTAAGTTTTGTAATTCTCAAAGAGGTTGCACAAATCACATAGATATATTCCTATCCAATGCAACTTACCCCAAACTAGGTAATTTTATGTTGTTTTACCTAAGTCCAAATTTCTAATCTCCTTTCCAAGCTCATAAAAATTTCAATCAATAATCTATTTAGTGATCAATTAAATAGAAGCAATAAGCATAAGATAAAATAAATAACTCAACAATGAATTTGATTAATGAAAGAGGAGAAAAATAAATAAACACAAGTTACTAGGTTAGTTCACATAGTAAAACTAGACAAAAAAAACTAAGTTCATAGTATAAATTAAGAACAATAAAATTTTAATATAATGAATCTAAGAAATACAAAATATCGAAGAGTATAGAATTTTAGAATTCTCCCTCTTTGAATAGCTTGAAGGTGCTCATGGAGGTTGTCAATCTCCTCCTCTAAACTTAGTTTTTACTCTTTTGAATCCTCCCTCAAATATTTGCTCTCAATAATATCACTTTTTAAATATGAAAAATACAACGAAAAAATCACAAGAAAACGAAGAGAAAAAGCTAAGAACAAACTATGGTGTTGATGTTTTAGAGGAAATCAAGAAATGGTGTTGGTTGGAGCACGTCTTCAACTTACTCTTCCTCTTCTTCCTCTTATTCCATGGCTGCTACTCTCTCTTTCTCTCTATCCCAACATGCATCTTTCAATCCCAAAGATAGGGTTTTAAAGAGATGGCTCGTGTAAATCTAAGGCAGGCCGAATCTAGACTTCTGGATTGTCAAAAAGTTGATCTTGGCCATCAATTAGTAACCTAGGACACAGGAGGTAGTGCCGCGGCGCCATTTTTGCACTACAATGCCAAAACTACCCCAGAGTTGGTGCTACAGTGCCATTTTTCTACTAGTTTGGCGCCATGACTTCCTTGATGCGCTGTTTCTTCGTTTTAGCTCTGATTTGCCTCATTTTCATTGCGTTGTGACCGTATCAGATTCAACTTCGATATAAATGGTTTGAAAGACCCATTTAGGAGGCACAAATTCATCTCATTTTATATCAAACACCTTTGTTTCATTCTCCTATCAATATAAACAGATAAAACATTAAAACAACAAGAAAAATACTTGAAAAAACTTAATTCAAATGAGAATATAGCAAAACTTAAGGCATAATAGCGCTAGATAATTCTAATTTTATGGAGTTAACACACCCCCAAACTTAAGATTTTGATAGTCCTCGAGCAAAAGAAAAAGAAAAACACCTAAAAACACACAAGAGGTATTGTACCAACACTGATGACTTCCAATTGGTTCCTCAATACTCACATAATAACAAAACTTAAAGAAAAGTGCAAATACTGTCTAGGTATTAAGAATAACTCAAGAGCACGTCCCATTTCAAATTGAATTTTCCGTGTGTGTATGGAAATGCATTTCTCCTATCATTGTGTCAAATCCGGATACGTTTATACAAATATATATTAAGTGCAAAATCTCAAAGGTAACAATCAAGTTCCATAAGTTTGCTTTTCAAATCTATCTCCACTAATGTAGATAAACACAATAATAAAGATCAAAAGGTCTTCATTAAGGTTATAATGTAGGGCTTAGGTAAAAGTATGATGTTTTGAATAAAGTAAGCTCAAATCACTCTTAAGCACATTAACTCTAAGACTCATGTAAAGCTATTCTTTCACATACCAAGTAACACGCTAATAAAATAAAAATTTCTTTTTCTTTCATCAACACATAGTCAAATACTTACTCTTTTAATTTTCTCTTTTTTTCTTCTTTTTTTTTTTTATTGTTGTTGAGTTGCACACCCCCAAATTTATTTCTTTCTTTCATGAATAAGTGTGTAACTCTCACTCTTTTTTTGTTTTATTTTTTCAATCTTACTCTACCCATCCTTCCATAGCATAGCATAACTCAAAATAATTCAATAAAAAAATTAATATGCTCAAGGGGTAAAGGTTGAATGATATTATTTTAAGTTAAGCTAATGTGTATGTAGTTGAAAAAGAAAAGGCTTTACAAGGCTCAAAATGGGTATACTAGGGATAAAATATATCATGGTTAGCTTGAAAAGCTCAAACGGCCCAAAGATTGCCTAAATCCTTTCCTTAGTGACATGTTATCTAAGATTTCGCCTCAATAGATTATTAAGCAAATTCTAGCACTTATGAGATAACAAAATGTCATATTCATATAACATTCTCTAGATTCATACACAAATCAAAGATTAAGGCATTGTGCTCAATATAGACTTTCACAATCAAAATGAAACTAACACAAGAATTATCCATAAGACTAAGCCAATATCCACATTTGTCAAGTTTTACACCAATTCATCCAAGGTTTTTATCATTGGAACATGGTAATCATCAAAGAAAGCATAAAATACTTGTAATGATTCAAACACAGAGTCACACAACTAAGAAAATAAATACACAATAACAAACAAACTAACAAAAGCAAAATTCAATAAGGTTTACTCCCTCCCCCAAACTTAGTATGTCAAATATTGGAAAATGAATGAACAAAAGAATGAGTTTAGAGTTACTCTTCTCGTTGGCACATAACCATAAAACTTGATCTCCTTGAAGTGGCACCAACTCCTTGGATTGCTCTACACACCAAAATGAAAAGAAATACTTAGGTTGCCTCCCAAGAAGCGCTTGAATTAAAGGCTTTCGACTTGCCTTTTTACTTGTGGCTCATCCACAAGTTGAAACCAAATGAGGTCTACCCTTTATATCATCAACTGGCCATCCCAATACATAAAAGTGATCTTTTGGACTCTTATTTTGAGAATGCAATACCTATATTCATAATTAGAAGAGAAGAAATAATGAGAATGAGTTACCAATTGTACAATTGTTGGAAATTATTGATTTAGCGGTTATAGAGAAGAAAATTCCTCTCCAAGTTCTTCAATTCAAAGCCTTCTCATCAATGGTAGCCTTGGGATTGGAATTTCTTCAAAGGATGCCATGTTGACATTTACATGTTACTCCACATCACTTTGCGTGGTGGCATTTCTCCCATCTCTTCCTTAAAGCTCAAAAATCGACTCATCATCATACAAACCACTACAAGTTGTAGTGGTGCAAAATTTCTCCTTCGGAGTCAAGTCGGTGTTACTAAGGAATGTGCTTTTGGGATGGTTGATGATTGTAGTAAGATGGCCTACTTGATATTCAAGATTTCAAATCGGGACATCTTGCTTTTGGAGAAAAGCATCCATTCTTTGTAGTTGTTGCATCAATAAGTCTTCTATGGATGGATTTTCCTCTTGCTTTGGAAGATATGCATTCATTCTTCTTATGTAATGCTTAAGTACCTCCTCTAGTGATGGCTTTTCTACTTGTATTGGTAGTTGATGAAGAAACTCTGATGTGAACATAGGCTCATTGTGGAAATGCAGTGAAAGGCCTTGATTGTTGCTCCAAGAGAAGTTAGGATACTCCTCCTAATTTGGATTGTAAAAATTTGAGTGCAGAGAATTTTGTTGCATATGGCCATTTGCAACAAAGTGTACTGGTTGCAAGTTGATTGAGCATCTCGCCCTTGGATGGCTTCCTTCACATAATTGGCAATTCACAAAGGGTCTTTTGGAAGCTTATGCGCCAAAGGCATCAATTCTTTTGGTCAATTCACTTACTTAAGCGATCAAGTCTATAATTTCGAGTTTTTTGTTCAATTCGCTTAATTGAGTATTCAAAGCCATGATAGATTCGTGCCGTTGTTGATCGGTGTCTATCATATCACCATCTCCATAATAACCATAGTATGCCATCGAAAAAATACTTAAAACAAAAATTAAATAAATAAATAAAAAGTTTGAATTAAAACAAAAATTGATTGGTATTAATATTAACAGGAATTAGTATTTCAATCCCCAGCATCGGCGCCAAAAATTTATTGGTTGGAATGTGCAACTATAAATTATACTCACACACTCCTGTACAAGTGCACACGGTCACAAATAATATAGATTTAGGAGTTAGAGTATCGAACCCACGAGGATTGATTACTAAGTCTAAGCTAAGTATTAAAATTGGTTAATCCTAAATTTATCCAAATAACTGAAATATAATTTTTAGATAAATAAAATAAAGCACTAAACTAGCATGCAAAACGAATAAAAGATAAATCAATAAGAAAAATGTCTAGGTTTACTAATTCTCCAATCATTCTCTTGTCATACTATTTCACAATTTTTTTCTTAAATTAATTAATCCACTAGAGTTGTCAACCGAGAATTCGAATGTATTCACATACTCCTTTCCAAGACATAAGTGAAAATACCTAGATAAGCTAATATGTTACTTCTAACATAAATTGACTAGATTCATTAAGTTTTGTAATTCTCAAAGAGGTAGCACAAGTCATATAGGTATATTCCTATCTTATGTAAACCTATCCTAGTCATATAGGTAGTCTAAATTTCTAATCCCCTTTCCAAGCTCATAGAAATTTCACTCAACAATCTATTTAGTGATCAATTAAATAGAAGCAATAAGCATAAGGTAAAATAAATAACTCAATAATGGACTTGATTAATGAAAGATGAGAGAAATAAATAAACACAGGTTTCTAAGTTGGTTCACATAGTAAAACTAGTCAAAAAAGAATTTAGTTCATTGTATAAATTGAGAACAAAAAAACTTTAATACAATGAATCCAAGAAATACAAAATATCAAAGTGAAAAGAGTTCTAGAATTCCCCCTCTTTGAAGAGCTTGAAGGTGTTCATGGAGGTTGTCAATCTCCTCCTCCAAACTTGGTTTTTGCTCTCTTGAATCCTCCCTCAAAGATTTGCTCTCAATGATATTACTCTTTAAATATGAAAAATACAATAAAAAACTCACAAGAAAATGAAGATAAAAAGCTTAGAACAAACTATGGTGTTGATATTGTAGAGGAAATCAAGAAATGGAGTTAGTTGGAGCATATCTTCATCTTCTTCTTCCTCTTCTTTCTCTCCTTCCATGGCTGCCACTCTCTCTTTCTCTCTATCCTAACATACCTCTTTCAACTCCAAAATATGGTTTTAAAGAGGTGGCTCGTGCAAACCTAAGGCAGGCCGAATCTGGACATTTGGATTATGAAAAAGTTAATCTCGGCCATCAATTATTGACCCAGGATGCAGGAGGTGGTGCCGCGGTGCCATTTTTGATGCTGCGGCACCAAAACTACCCGAGAGTTGGCACTGGGGTGCCATTTTTGGCATTGCAGTGCCACTTTTCTACTGATTTGGCACTGTGGGTTTTCGGATGCGCCATTTCTTCGTTTTCGCTCTGATTTGCCTCATTTTCGTTGCATTACGACTGTATCGGATTCATCTTTGATCTCAATGGTTGAAAGGGAGGCACAAATTTACCTTATTTTATATCAAACACCTTTATTTCATTCTCCTATCAATATAAACAAACAAAATATTAAAACAACGAGAAAAACACTTGAAACAACTTAATTCAAATAAGAATATAACAAAACTTAAGGTATAATAGCACTAAATAACTCCAATTTTATGGAGTTAACAGTAGTTTCCATGATGATGGAAGCAAAAGATGATATCATTCTGTGCTCGAACCCAAGGCCCAAAAAAAGGTATTATAACACGTTATTTGTGACTGTGGCTCCTAAATTAAAATACTATATTATTATCATCTTCAATTTAATCACTTAAGCTCTTGATAGATTCACTAACCCTAGAATTGACTGAGTATCACTGGTATTGAGATTAGTTGAGTGCATTGTTTGACTCGCATTCTATAATCACTCCCCAAGAAGATGGGTGATGAAAATGAAGAATCAGAGCATTATTGAGTTATTCTCATTGAGTATGAGGTGTCACCAACTGGAAGAGAGTGATTAGAGTTAAATCTTAGGTCTTGAGCACTAACCTGGAGGTCGTCGATCAGTTGTCATTTTAGGTTGATTCTAATAACCTCTATGATCAGCTTATGAACATCCAGTTGGGTTCGACTCTGAAAGTTATTAGGATAATAGACCACGGATAAAATAATTCATTAAGCCTTATATTTCCTAATAGAGGTTTTCTAGACCCATCAGGATTATAACTGTGTTGGTTCTCCCCATTCTTTAATAGAGTGGACCAGAGCCAATAAATATGGGTGGGTACGTTAGTAGGATCTCTCATAGTATCTATAATATATCATTATGATAAGAGGATCATATTAATGTTCAATATAGAAATTAGAAAAAATCCTTTAATTATTTTTCATCTCCATATTTCCTTCATCTAGATTCTTATGATGAGCTTGCTTTTGTATCTATCATGTGAATATCTTACTTTGTGTTATTATTAAGTGGTAACTCTTATCTAACACATGGCCATTGTAGTACTTTGAATGAATGATAAATTGGAAATACTGATAGCAGTTTGTTGTGCCTCTCCTTCTATCATCTTACTTTTCATCATCAAGACGAGTATCGTAGGTCAAAAAAAATGATAAATGTACCAAAATACCCTTATTCATAAGCAAGTTTATAAAAGAAAAGAAGAAGAAGAAAAGTACGAAGGTTTACAATACTAATAGACTAAAATCTAAAGATCAAATACTTAATAGACTAAAATTGAAGATCAATCTTAATTCTATATATGGTTCCATCATTTTTTTTAAAGTACCTTTTTTAAAATAGAATAAAAATTAATGGGTTAATCTTACTTTTCCCTAAAAGATAACCTAAACTCTACATTGGTTAATCTTACTTTTTCCTATAAGGTAACCTAAACTCACATTGTTCTTTGTTTTCAAAACTCACATTGTTCTTAAATTTAAAATATCGAAAGTTTGGTCTTTGAAGATAATGTGATCTCATTTTAATCTCCAAATCTTCAAATGACATATTTTGTTACACAAAACTGTACTTTCATTTTGCCCAAACTTAGTTTATATTATGAGTGTGAACAATCCCATTACAAATCACTGAATCAGTACTAAAAAAAAATTGATATAAAAATAATTATAGATTTGATTAGTAAAATGCAATATTAGAATGTTTATGATAAGGGTTAATTGCCCCAGTTACTGGTTTACCTAGAAAATGGTCTTACTTGGAGCTTGCCAAAACCAAGGCCCAAAAAAGGGCACTGTAACACTAGTTTTTATTCTCTAAAGTAGTGGCTGAGGAGTTTCTATTATAAGATGGGTAGTTTCCATAATAATGAAAGTAAGAGATGATATTATTCTCTGCTCGAAACCAAAGTCCAAAAAAGGGCATTATAACACCGCAATTTATAATTTTGGCTCTAAAACCTAAAAATTAGACTATTGTCATTCTCAATTTTGTCATTGGAGCTTATACTAGCTTCAGTAACTCTAAGAATAGACCGAGTATCTTAAGTTTTGTAATTAGATGTGCCTATTATTCGATTTGCATTCTATGTCTAGTTTGGTGAGATTGGTGATAAAAATGAATAACCAGAACAATATTGGGTTATTCCTATCGAGTGAGATTTCACCAACTGGAAGAGTGTGACTAGAGATAATGGTTAGGTCTTGAGCACTAATCTGGAGGTTATCAATCAACTGTCATTTTGGGTTAATTCTTATAATTAACATCGAAATATTGTGTTCCATTCTGAAAGTTGTTGGGATAGTGGACCACATGTAAAATAAATCATTGGGCCGTATGTTTATTAATAGAGGATTTCTAAAGCCATCAAGATTATAATAATGTTGGTTCACCCATTCTTTAGTAGAGTAGGCCGGAGCCAATATAGCTGGATGGGAACATCAGGAGGATCTCTCATGGTATCTATATAAGATGAGCTTGCTTGCAACTGCTCTGGTTATATCATTCGAACATCTTACCCTATGTTATCCTTAAACAGTAACTCTTTGCCTAACTCAGTCATCCCCATACTTTGGATGAACAAGAAAATTGAAAATTTTGAGAGTAGTTTGTTGTGCCTCTTCTTTGGTCATCTCACTTTTTGCCATTGAGACAAGAGAAGCATGGGTGAAAAAAAAAATGGTAGATTTACCAAAATACCCTCCTTCACCAGCGAATCTACATTCTGATTGCTCAAGTTAGTAGTTAGCCTAAGAAATAGTTTTAGTTATAGGTTGCTGAAATTAAGGCCTAAAAAAGGGTAATGTAACACCATTTTCTATTATTTTAAATAGTAACTGAGGATCATTTGTTGTGAGATGGGTACTTTCCATGATTATATAAGTAAAACTTGATACCATCCTCTGCTCGAAGCCAAGCCCCAAAAATTGGGACTATAAACTGCAATTTGTAACAGTGGCTCCCTAACAAAAAAAACCAGATTTTTGTCACTCGAGCTCTCACTGCTAGCTTCACTAACTCTAGAATTGACTGAGTAGCAGTGGTCTTGAAATTGGTTGCATGCATTGTTTGATTTGCATTCTGTGTCTAGTCCTTAGGAAGATTGGTGATGAAGATGAAGACTGAGAGCACTGTTGGGTTATTCCAATCGAATATGTGATTTCACCAACTTAAAGAGATTGATTAGGATAAATGTTAGGTTTTGAGTACTAACTTGAAGGTCGTCAATCAGTTGTCATCTTAAGTTAATTTTAATAACCTCTCTGATCAGCCTATGAATATCTAATTGGACTCCACTCTGAAAGTCGTTAAGATGGTCGGCCATAAGCAAAATAAAGTATTGGTCTTACACTTCTTAATAGGAGATTTTCTAGAGCCATCAGGATTATAACCATGTTGATTCACCATTCTTTCGGTGAATGGGTCAGAGCTAATAAAGCTAGGTTGGCATATTAGGAGGATATCTCATGATTTCTATAACATCATTATGATAGGGTGGATCATACCAATGATCAACGTGCATATCAGAAAAATCTACTGAGTATACATTTCCTTCCTATATAACCCTGTGATAAGCTAGCTTGCAACTGCTCTTGTTATGTCATCTGAACATCTTGTCTTATGTCATCCTTAAATGGTAACTTTTTTTCTTGACCCAATCATCTCAAATACTTCGAATGAACGAGAAATTATAAATATTGAAAGGAGTCTGTTATGTCTTTCCTTTTGTCATCTCACTTTCGACAAGAGCAGTGAGGATCGAAAAAAAAGGATGGTACATTTACCAAAATACCCTTCTTCACTAGCAAGTTTGAATTTCGATAACTCTGATCGATGGTTCACTTGGAAAATGGTCTTACTCATAGCTCAACCAAACTAAGGCCTAAAAAGCCCAACTGTAATGCTATTGCCTATTCTCTAAAATTGTCACTGGGGAGCTTTTGCTGTAAGATGGATAGTTTTCACAATGATGGAAGCAAAAAAAGATACCATTCCCTGCTCGAAGCCAAGGCCTAAAAAAGGGGAATTGTAACACCACCATTAGTAACTATGGCTCTCAATGTAGCCGTACAAAGTTTATAATTATGGCTAAGAATGCCGCACTTGAAATAAAAATCCATCAGCCTTTCAAACTTAAATTGGATTCATCTTGGAGGGCCTCTGGTTCGCTTTTGTAGAAAGCCTACTAGAAAAGGTTTAGCAACCGAGAATTCAACCATCAAACGGACATAATTTTCAGCAAAAGAAAACACTCAGTGTTCTTATTATTAATATCAATATCGAGTCCATCAAACTTTGCTACAAATGAGAATTCAACCAGAAATGTGCAGTTGAAAAATCAAATTATTGAATAGGGATGTTGGGTGGACCATCTTTAAGGATTATGTGTTCCCCTATTTACAGACCAAGGTCTTTTGTCAAGGGTATGTCTTTTATCTTGACCATAGGGGAAAACAAACGCAAATTTGTTGTATCCAAGGTTGGACACTTTTAAACCCTTAGGTATACCCCACATCTTGGAAAAAACTAATCTGATAAAAGCTTTAGGTTTAGACTTTAAGGATAACAGGTTACCAACAGCGAGTAGCTTACGTCTACACTAGTATCCTTCAAAGGCTCGAGTTCTAAAGCATTTTCAAAACAATGCAAATTAGATGTTTCATCAACTAATACGTCATATTGATGAAGTATTCTTCCATGGTAAAGAAGCTACAAGGCAACTAGTCCCAATCTCAACACAAGAAAGCACTACTCTAAAAATAAAAAGCACATATAGATAAAAGGTGGCATGTTCAACTATATACAAGGAAAGCTTTTATATTTATATCTATTTTTTCAACCTCTTCACGATACTTGACAAAGTATTTTAGGACCATCATAATCATTAAATCTTGGATTGCTTATGTTCATAAGATTATCTCTAGGTATTATCTTTTTTTTTTCCTTTTTTATTCCTTTCTTATCAATCTATTGATAATTTTTGTGTGAAGTTTATATCTATTTTATTTTTTTATTTATGTTACATCGTGTTGCTTATTTGATTTTTATCCTTAGTTAATATCATCTAGGACCTCTAACCTTTGCCCAATGTATCACTTAGATCTTTTTTTTAAAAAAAAACTTTGGGTTAATTGTTGGAAATATGCCCTAGAAAACAGTTTCTTTGTTTGGCATTTTAAACAATGTTTATTGGATTTAAGTGTTATCTATTTGTAGTTAATAAATTCCATATTATGTCCCAATTATATACATGTGATGTTTATGTTTTCTATTATACAAACGTCTAAAAGTTTCCATGACTAATAATGAGTAATAAAGAATTGTTCGTGTGAAGTGTTCACATGTGGGAGACTAAATTCTTTATTTCATTATATCTAAATTAAAAGTTCACATTCTGCAAACAAAGATGGAATACTTTATTTTGCCATAGAATGTAGTGTTGTCTATTTCAACGGGATTGATAAAGTCTCCAATCGTCGAAGTATCTGACTTCGGATAGAAACACTAGTGCTTTATAAGAAAGTTATAAGTGCATTGAACTGGACCAAGTGAAAATATAATTTGAGGTTAAGTACCGTAGCTCAATATTCTATCTTTCACTAATCTAACACTATTGCAAGATTACCTTAATCCTAGTGATTGTCGGACTTGCTTTCATGAGTTTTATCTTTTTGACTTACTAAAGGACTAGTTCCAATTATATGGTTCGAACTCCGGTATCTTGGAAGATAAAATTTGTGAATTGACGAGAATGCCCTTCATGATTTGGACACCATGCATATAATGTCACTTTGAGTTTTTTCAAGGACTTGGATAATAAAAACCAGGCGCCATGTATTCACTTTGTGAATTTGACTGTGTTTGTAAGGGCAGTTACAAACACCATAGTCAATTATTATCCATTAGATGAAAAATGGCAACTCAAAGGTAAACATGTACTAGAGGGGTAATACGATAATTTCACATCACTAGTACGGCATTGCATCGGGGGTATATCTGCAGGTATAGCATATGCTAAATGGATCAAGTTAATTAAAGTGTTAATTAGTTTCACAGAAAATATATGACATTTAGTCTAAGTGTGCAATATTGGGCCTATAGTGGAGTGCTCCAATATTAATGGACAAGGCCCAGTCATAATTAAGAGTTAATTATACCTGTGGGCAATTGGCTCATTAGAGCTTAGACTATTTAGATCCATAAGGTCCCCTGTCTAGCTCACACATAGTCCAATACTAATTGGATGGTCAGTTGAGCCCAATAAGCCCACTAAGGTTTACATCTCTCTAGTACTTAAGAGAAAAGTTCTCATAAGCCTGCACACAAGAGCTACACGCCTACTACATGCACAAAAACTGTGCTTGGCGTGAAACAGAGAGAAAAAGAGAGAGTGAGAGTGACGAGCCACAGCGGGAGAAGTCCTGTGTTTGTTCATGGCCGCCGAGGGAGAGATACCCATGGCCGTAGACGTGCAATTAAGGAGAAGGAAGAGCATCTTCCGGATCGTCTGCTCATCTCTCATTGGGAATCAAGAAGGTGCCCACACACCGGATCATTCAACGGGCTCCAGAGAATAGACGGGAAGGCTCAATGGTTGTAAAGCGCTCCCAGGTTTCATCTAAACCAAGATTCATGAATTGATTTATGTTAGATCAACGATCCTGTTTATTTTGTTTTGTAAAATTTCAAGAAAAATTTTAAAATACCAATTCCACTGCGTTCTTGATTTGTTTACAAAACTACGGAAATCGCTTTCGGTAAAATCGTTTTTCGGAAATTTATTTTCGGAATATCCAGCAATTGATACCAGAGCAAAGATTTTTGATGATCTAGCATATTTTGTTCATGTTTATTCTCTTAAAATTTGATGATCTATGGTTCCCATGATAATCTCTGTGGTTATGTTTGGTCTTGTTCGTGTTTATGAGTATGCTCTACTATGTATGATGATCGTTAGATTCAATGAGTTTGAATGATTTAGCGATTAGATGTTGCTATGTTTACGATTATGTGATGTGTTTTTGATTATGATTCTAGCATGATCTCGATTTTCTATGTGTTTATTTTTTTTGTTCTTGATAAAACTATACATAGAAAGTTGTTTGATCTTTAATTGTGTTATTTTTTTTTTGAGAAAAACTGTTAACAATTTGGTTATGGATTTTTTCGGATTCGGAAACGGTATGAGGTGGTACACGCTAAGAGTCGTGCGTGCCGCCCGAGTGTGCTGCGGCAGGGAGACCCGCTCGCAGGCCACGCGGGTGGTAACCCGCGCATTCGCCGCACGGGAGCAACCCCACACGCTGGCAGTGCGGGTGGCACCCCGTGCGCCAGCCACGCAGGTGGCACCCCATGCGCTAGCTGCACGGGTGTTGCCTGGCTCCCATGGCCGCGCGGGCTTCGTCCCACTCCTGTGGTCGCTTCGTCCCGTTTCTGTGGTCGCTTCATCCCGTTGCGATGGTCGCGCGAGCTTCGCCCCGTTTCGATGAGCCGCATGGGAGTCGTCTTGCATGGTGGCTACATGGGCGCTTCACGAGCACGTGGACGTATGGGATTTGTCCCATGCGTGGCCGTGTGGTACCCGAGGCCGTCATCTTTCTGACGGATCTCGTTCCGACGTTCCAATTGGCATCCCGATGCCGTTGACGTCAGATTATCCACAACAGATAATTTTCTATTTTAAATTTCCATATTTGAATTTCGAATTAGAGATAATTTAGGAAATTTGAATTAGTTATTTTATTTGATTTTTTTTTAAATTCAAATTTTGGTAACTAATATGATAGGATAAGATTCTATCAGAAAATCCTATATTCTCTAATTTTGAAATTTAAATATTTAAATTTAAATTAAGGACGAGATCCTTAATTTATGGAAAGATTTAAGTTAAGGATGAGATCCTCAATTTAAATGAATTTAGGTTAAGGATAAGATCTTTAGTTTACTGAAAGATTTAAATTAAGGATATGATCCTCAATTTACATAAATTCAAATTAAGGATAAGATCCTCAATTTAAAATAAATTCAAATCAAGGATAAGATTGCTTGATTTAAGGAAATTTAAATGACTATTTAAATATGGATAAGTTCACATATTTAAATAGATTTGATTTCAAATTTAAATATGGATGAGATCCCACTATTTAAGGAAATCAATTTAAATAAATAAGGAATTAATTTACTACCAAAATTAAAATTTTTAAATTAAATAGATATAGATAAGATCTATATCTTAAATATATTTTAATTCGATTAAAATATGAAATTTTGAAATTAAGAGTTAATTCGAAATTAAATTAAAATTTTATTAAATATTTAAAAAAAATATTAAATTCAAAATAGTTGGTTAGATATTTACTAAACTATTTATGAGATAATTAGTTATTTGTTTGAATTTAAACTTGAATTGAATTCAAATTTGAAGATATTCTAGGAGATTTAAATAGTTAAATCTTTTATAATTTAAATTTGAAACTTATGAAGATTTCAAATTAAAAATAAAAAGAATATCTTATCTATCCAAACCTGTTTGATTTTGAATTTAAAGATGGTAGTTAATTTTAATGAGATTAAAATGGATAATTAGAAATTATGAGATAATTTAATTTCAGATTTGGCCAAATTTTGAAATTTCTATTTATTTTAAAAGATGATTAGATATTATGAGATAAATCTAAATTCAAATTTATGTGATTGAATAATATTACTATGTTGATTATTCAATAATTAATTAATGATTTGAAATTTAAATGTTGAATTCAAATCTAGAGATAATCTAGAAGATTTAATAAGATTAAATTTTCAAAAGATTATCTATATTAATTATTCAATAATTAAATTTAAAGATTTGAAATTCAAATATTGAATTTAAATCTGGAAATATTTCAATAGATTAATGTGATTAAATCTTTTGGATAATTAATTTGAGTTTTAAAATTTAAAAGTTAAATTCAAATTAATAGATATTTTTAGAGATTTAATTTGATTAAATCATCTACATATCTAATTCAAATCTTGTGAAGATTTTAATTACTAAATATTTACATTATCCAAATTTAAATTTAGATAGAAAGTTTACATTTTATTTTAATGAGATTAAAATAATGATTTAAAAATTATGAGATAATTTCAAATTTTGAAAATCCAATCAGTGGGAGATATTTTAATTATGAGATAATTAAATTTATAATTCGAAATTTAAATTCAAAAGTTGAATTCGAATTTTGAAATATTCAAGGAGATTTAATTTGGATTAAATCTTTTAATTAAATAAATTAGATTTTGTGAAAATCTTAATTATTTAAACTTGAATATTATCTCTCACATTTATTATTTAATAATATCTTTTGTGAAAAGATTGTTCAATTATTAAATAATATTCAATGCTAGAATGTTTAATAATCATTCACTTTTCTATTTTATTAAATTCTGCTAATACTTGATTATTATATGAATAATGTTGCATGCATATTCTATGGGCCCGTTTGGGATAACTTTTACTTCCTGAAGTAAAAGTTCCGGAAGATCTTCCTGTAAAAGCTAGTGGGTCCATGCTTCATTAAAAAGATCTTCTAATTAAAAAAAGATCTTCTGACAATTCATCCAAACACCCCCAAAAGTAACTTTTGGGCTCCAAAAGATCTTTGGAAGCTATGCCAAACAGGCCCTATATAGAGTATTTAATTACATGATCTTAGTAACTTGTCATATGGGATAGTAGAGCTACTCACATGCAAAATATGAACATGCTTACATAACTGATTTTAGGTTACTAAGTAAGTTAGATAACTGGGTAAAATCATTAAATCCCTAATTATAAAATATTAAGTGGGAGAAGGTATGAGATACCTACGGTCTCCATTGTTGATTCATTATGTACTAGGATAAGCCTTGCCTCAGAATCTTGTCGAGCTTCCGTAGGAGGGTTTTCGTCCGGGTAGTACTGGAAATGAATTTCTTAAGATAAGGTATTAGGTGGACTATATGAGGCTAATCTCCCGTAGGAGACTGTCTTACATAGAAAGCTTAATTACTGAAATAATGGTTATACACTTAACTCGAAATACTGATATCCTCATGTAGGAGTTCTTATTCGTAGAGTAGAGGACTAAATTAAATGGTAGTTAGAAACATAGAATATGAGATATTTGTCTTATTTTTTAAATGAAATTGTTTCAGTTTGACTTATTAGTTGCATGACTTCCCGTAGGAAGCTTGTAATTAATGGTAAGTTGAATTACCATGAATATTAGTGATAGTCCTAGGGATACTTCACTTGCATATTGTAGATTTTATTTTACATTATGTTAATTATTCGAAATATTTATTACATGATGCTTGCTATTATATGGATTATTTATTTTCGTTCAAGTAGATATGTCCTTAAGTCCTTTACCCACTGTACTCACACGCACATAACTTGTATGGTTAGACTATGTTGTCCGGATTAATGCAACCTAGATTTAGTGCTTATGGCTGATACATTATTAAGTTCTTACTCTTATATGTTCGTCCACATTCACTGGTGAGACTAGTGAAGAAAAATAAAGCATATATGTAGTGAGAGAATTCCTAGATAATTCATTGACACATGTTGACATATGATGTCTAATATGTTACTACATGAAATTCAAGGAATTTAAACCACTATAATATTATGCTAAATCTCAATGAGATACTTAATGAACATCTTTATCAAGCTAAAGTAGCTAAAGGTGAATTTTCTAGTCCTTGGCTAAAAGGAAAATGTTTCCTATATAGCACTAAGGGATATTGAAAGAAAATTGTTAGGGATACCTATACAATTCTTGATTGGAAGGTATTAACAATTTATTCTTCATTAGCTTATTTTAGTGGATGACTTAATGAATCTTAGATGAGATTCAAGAATCATTAACCATATGTGCATGCCTATTGCAAAGGGTTCTAGGAAACCAAAGGGTTTAGTGAAGGCAAGTTCACTAAGAGTAAGGACTACAATAGCTATAGTGTCTGCACATAAAATGAGAAATATTTAAATTCATGTTTAATAAATTTATGATTAGGGTTTAAAATTGTCAAGCATTTAAGAGAAATTTGATTTTTGTTTCATATTTGATAAAACTGTATTATTCATTTTGTCTTAATGACAAAGTTTCCATGTAAAAGAATAATATTCTTAATTGCACTGAATGACATTTTTATTGACCTAAATTATTCTCATTTATGTGATACTAATAATGATGAGATTGAACATGATAAATCTAATCATAAGAAAGTAAGTAAGTACTAAGAATAAGACATAGTTGTACTTCGGTCATATTAACCTAAATATGATCCAAAGATTGGTTAAGGATAGGTATCTAAATTTGTTAGAAGCCAAACAATCACCAATCTGCGAATCCTATCTGGAAGGTAAAATGACTAAAAGGTCTTTTGTTAGAAAAGACCTAAGAGTACAAGAATGTTTTAAAAATAGTACGTATTATTGTCTGCAGGTCCTTGAGCAATCAAGCCCAATAAAGTTTTGAATATATCATTATGACTGATTATTCAAAATTTTATTATGTTTTCCTAATGATACTGCTAATTGAATTCTTTCAAAAAGTTCAAAGAATTGAAAGCAGAAACCAAAAAGCAATTAGGAAAAGTATAAAGACTCTTCGATTGGATCAAAGCATTGAATACCTCTATAGAGAATTCTTAGGAATATCTCACAGATAATGAAAACTTTTGGCTATGATTAAGTTGTTGTTCAATTGTTCATTATTACGACCCAAAGTAAGTTATTTCTTAAGAAAATAACTGATGATGTAATCAGTCTATCTATGAAAGATAGAATAGAGTAAGTACTAAGGAAGGATAAATCACTAAAAGATCAATATATATCAGATCCTCATTGTAGTGGGAGGATTGTGAGATAATCTGGTAGATATTTAGAAATAGGAGAGTCCTATAACCTAGAATCTGATTACTTTATCTACTAAGAGGAAATAGATGATGTTGATATAGATTTTTGGCAAAAGGCAATAGAATCCATATTAGAGTCTATATACTCTAATAAAATCTGGGATCTTATAGATCCACCTGAAGGGTTAAAACTTTTTAGGTGTAAAATTATTCTATAAGAGAAAAAGAGGAATAGACGGGAAAGTAAAGACTTTCAAGGCAAGTTGGTTGTAAAAAGGATTATATACAGAAAGAATGTCTAATCTGTTGTTATGATCAAGTCTATTAATATACTTTTTTCCATAGTTGTATCTCTTAACTATGAGATATAGTAAATGGACGTCAAGATAGCTTCCTGAATATCAATCTTGACGAATGTATCTAAAAGATACAGCCACAGGGATTCATTGAAAAAGGCCAAGAAAGTAAAGTTTGTGAAACTTTAGAGATCTAATTTATAGACTTAAGCATTTGTCTAGAATTTATCGCTTTGATCGATATATAGATGAATCTTGTATCTATAAAAGATTCAGGATAACAAAGTGATTTTTTCTAGTTTATACATATTGATGATATACTAATCATTGGGAATGATATAGGATGACAATCATCAATAAGAATTTGGTTAGCACAATAGCATGACATTTATTATGCTGTTGGAATAGTAAGTTGTTTCTAATCCAATTCAGAACCTGAACATAGAGTTATAGTCAAGTGTATCCTTAAGTACCTTCAGAGAAATAGGAACTATATGCTTGTCTATTCTGGAGAAAAATCTGACTCATGTAAGATATATTAATTCGGATGCTCGATCTGATAATATACTCCAGAGGATCAACCTTTTGTTATGTGTTAACTATAGTGAGTAAGATAGCCTTAGAAGAAGAATCTTACTAATCTGTTTATCAAATCTTTTGTAATCAAAGTATTTGAGGATCACCTAGAAGGAATGGGACTACGTGATATATCATCTGCTTTAAGGGACAAGTGGGAGATTGTTAGAAATATGCCCTAGAAAGCAGTTTCTTTGTTTGGCATTTTAAATAATATTTATTAGATTTAAGTGTTATCTATTTGTTGTTAATAAATTTTATATTATGTCCCAATTATATACATGTGATGTTTATGTTTTCTATTATGCAAACGTCTAAAAGTTTCTATGACTAATAATGAGTAATAAAGAATTGTTCGTGTGAAGTGTTCACATGTGGGAGACTAAATTCTTTATTTCATTATATCTAAATTAAAAGTTCANAAATAGAATTTGAGGTTAAGTGCCGTAACTCAATATTCTATCTTTCACTAATCTAGCACTATTGCAAGATTACCTTAATCCTAGTGATTGTCGGACTTGCTTTCATGAGTTTTACCTTTTTGACTTACTAAAGGACTAGTTCCGATTATATGGTTCGAACTCCGGTATCTTGAAAGATAAGATTTGTGAATTGACGAGAACGCCCCTCATGATTTGGACACCATACATATAATGTCACTTTAAGTTTTTTCAAGGACTTGGATAATAAAAACCAGGTGCCAAGTATTTACTTTATGAATTTGACTGTGTTTGTAAGGGCAGTTACAAACACCATAGTCAATTATTATCCATTAGATAAAAAATGGCAACTCAAAGGTAAACATGTACTAGAGGGGTAATACGGTAATTTTACCTCACTAGTACAGCATTGCATCGGGGGTATATCTACAAGTATAGTATATGCTAAATGGATCAAGTTAATTAAAGTGTTAATTAGCTTCACAGAAAATATATGACATTTAGTCTAAGAGTGCAATATTGGGCCTATAGTGTAGTGCCCCAATATTAATGGACAAGGCACAGTCATAATTAAGAGTTAATTATACCTGTGGGCAGTTGGCCCATTGGAGCTTAGACTATTTGGATCCATAAGGTCCCCTGTCTAGCTCACACATAGCCCAATACTAATTGGATCGTCAGTTGAGCCCAATAAGCCCATTAGGGTTTACATCTCTCTAGTACTTAAGAGAAAAGTTCTCATAAGCCTGCACATAAGAGCTACACGCCTACTACATGCACAGAAACTGTGCTTGGCGTGAAACAGAGAGAAAAAGAGAGAGTGAGAGTGACGAGCCACCGCGGGAGAAGTCCTGTGTTTGTTCATGGCCGCCGAAGGAGAGATACCTATGGCCGTAGACGTGCAATTAAGGAGAAGGAAGAGCGTCTTCCGGATCGTCTGCTCATCTTTCGTTGGGAATCAAGAAGGTGCCCACATACCGGATCATTCAACGGGCTCCAGAAAATAGACGGGAAGGCTCAATGGTTGTGAAGTGCTTCCAGGTTTCATCTAAACCAAGATTCATGAATTGATTTATGTTAGATCAACGATCCTATTTATTTTGTTTTGTAAAATTTCAAGAAAAATTTTAAAATACCAATTCTGCTACGTTCTTGATTTGTTTACAAAACTACGGAAATCGTTTTCGTTAAAATCGTTTTTCGGAAATTTATTTTCGGACTATCCAGCATTAATATCACTTGTGATCTCCAACCCTTCCTATTTGTATCACTTAGATCTCTATTCTTTATTTTGTATTATGTACCTCCCCAGTCTTTTTTGTTTGTAACAGGTAAATCTTTTTAAACTTTTTTTGTTGAAAAAAGATTGCTAAAAATCAGGTCCAAAGTTTCCAGTACTATTAACTCATCTAATGACATATTAGGAAAAAGAAATAAAATAAAACAAAAACAACTCACCCGTTATCTAAAATCACTACCCAGTTCCCATCTAACTCTTCAGCATACAGAAATTCATGAATGAGAAGAAAAGTGAAAAATTAGATTATATGAAATTAAATAAATAATAAATATTCATTACTTTTCTTTAACTTTGGGCTAACAAAAAGTTCTACAGAAGAAATATTATGATCAGAATAATTTATAGTAGTAAATTAATAATGAACCAAATAATCTAGAAATGGGGAGGAAAAAAATAACCGAAATAATAAGAAAGTGCCAGAGCAAGTGTGCATATATATAAAATATACGAAACGAATATAAAACTTACAGATTACATCATGAGCATAATTTGAGAATAAAAGGAGAAAAATAGAATATCGTCGTCCAAAAAATGAAAAAAGAAAAAAGGAAACTTTAATCAACAATAACAAAGCAAATCATAGAATTGGGAAGAGGATCGACAAAAAAATGCAAAGGATTTACTTTAAAAATCTCAAACTAATGTGATGGAATTTCACAACAAGCCAATAGTAATAAACTCTGCGAGTCATTGCAAGTCTGTAAATCAGTTCTACAAGTATATCAATAGCAGAAAACTAGTACTTGGCTTATGAATCTTGGAAACAACTCTATAAAAGTGAATAAATTTATTTAATTTTTCAATCGGAGGAAAACTTAAACTGGGTGAACAAAGAGAAAAACCACTAGATTAAGGCTAGATAAACTGATATCTTTCAAATAGAGCGACTATGCTCCATTTTGTTTTCAGTTAATCTCCTCTTTTGCTAGCATTGAAGGCTAAGTAGTTCGTGGCCATAAATAAGCGAGTGGAGAAGATGACAATAAATTTTTCGAGGTGTGTACACAGGAGAAGGGAGAGTAAGGTTTTTTCTTTTCTTTTTTTTTAATTTTTTTCAAGGTCAAAATTCCAATTAAAACCCCTACAAGATGGTCACGTGCATAGCAAGTGATACGTCATGGACTTCTTTAACATAAATAGTTTAAAAAGACAGAACTATTACAAAACAAAAAGACTGACGAGCTAAATACTACAAAATAAAGAATGAGGACTTAAATGATATATTGTGAAAAGGTTGAGGACCCTAAATGATATTAACCCTTAAACTTTTAATACCCTAGTCTTACCATTTGGTTTCTATTAATTCATTTTCCATCAATTTTATCAAAGTTGGCTGCTAATCCTTATGTGGCTAGCACATGATTGTATTTTTCTTTTATCCCAAATTTAGGAACAAATATGTAGAAAATTTGATTTTATGTGCTAGAATTTCAAAATAATTGAAAAATCCCAGATTTAAAAATTTTTGAAAATCAAGGATTTATCTAGAAAAATATCACTTTTTACTACTTAATAAAGTACTTAAGATAACTAGACTAATTATCTTAAATAACTCGATTCGTTACATCAAATAACTTAACTGGTTACTTCGAGTCATCTCAGTAATTCTATAGTTTTCAAAAACACATCTTAGAGTTTTTATCTAGGATCTCAAGAATTCTAGAGCCACAAATCTGGCCATTATAATTTTTAGAGGGGAAAAAAGGGGAAGAAGAACTACTGTGAGAATTTCTGGTTCACTTTTGTGAAATCAGCATTATGTTCAGGAACAAAGGGAGCTTAGCCTTAGTGTGGGCTCAAGCGCTTCCCCCCCCTTCACATTTTTAATTTTATAAAAAGAAACCCTAAAAATTTATGTATATTTGTGATTTGTTCAAGTTCAATCATATATAAAGCCCCACTCAAAAATAGACAAAGTATTGAAAAGCCCCTATAAAATGGACAAAATATAATTTTAGCCCCCACTTAACAAGAATCCTAGCTCTGTCCTTGATTATGTTATATCATATATGTTATAGTACATTATAAAAGATCAATTATAATTTAATTGATGCTTTTACGACATCTTTCCTGGTTTAACATATCCACCTTGGTGTTAGTGATTCTAAGGACGTGAAACAAAACAATATAGGGCACGTTCAGTAATATTAAAAAAATGGTTTTCTGTTTATTTAGTTAGAAAATTAAAAATCAAAATAGAAATTGCGTTCGGTAGAACTACTTCCAATTTTTTGTTTTTTTTATAAAAAATTTTCACCAAAACTTTTTAAAGTTTGAAAACATTATTTTTTTCACTTCTAAAATTTTTTTAAACAATTTTTTCTTTTCTTCTTTCTTTTCTTCTTTTCTTAAATAGATAGACTCCGTGGCCGTTCTCACTTACATCTCCCTAGCTGCATCTCTCTCTATTCATGGCCTCCCTCTTCTCCCTAGCTCCTCTCTCTTTTCAATCTCCATAGCCTATGCCACATCTCCCTAGCTGCATCTCTCTCTATTCATGGCCTCCCTCTTCTCCCTAGCTCCTCTCTCTTTTCAATCTCCATAGCCTATGCCTTTATTTTTTCGAGATCTAATCACCATTATCATTGCAAAGAAAGCTCCAGGTTCCTTCCTAAAATCGAACCAATTCAACTCTTCTTCCTTGTGTTACTACCCCAAGAAGTGTTGATTTTAGAAAATAATTTTCACATATGCAGAAGTATTGGAACACTGAGATTTAAAAAATTTCTTAAATCTTTCTATGATCATCATGGTTATATATTGATTTTTGACAAATAAAGAGAATAGAAGAATATAGTTACTCTTGAAGACTTAGTTACTTAAGCTTTCTTTTTGATGATACTAAAGATCTTTTTCTCCAATCACCCTACCAATTAGTATGTAGTGTGTGGGCAATTCCTAGATCAACAATTGAAATAACACTCTTTTTCTCTATTTTTTCCTCTCTAGAACAATCAGAGAGTTTGAATAAGATAAACTTATTTCTCTCTTATACAATTAGAGAGTAGGAAAAACTATGAGACCTTGTTTCTCTTTTTTCTCTATGGTGTATGCTGTGGTTTCTCTCTATGGCAAGTAGAGTATTTATAGTAGTAATAGTAGTGAATGAATCTAATTTTTACTCCCACTACATATATTGAATTGCCCCATTAAAATTAGTTAAATAGTAAATTATATAGTGGTAGTATTAGTAGGTAGACCTAATTTCCAATACATATATAAAAATGATAGTTGATATTTAATTAATTAAATAACTGAAAAAATAATTAATTAATTATTAGTTTTTGGACAATTTAACTACTACATATAAATTATGACATAATTTAACTATTACATTATATCACAATTTTTACTACAATGCTATATTAATATATAATATTTATAAATTAATTCAATTATTAATCTCACATATCTTATAGTATAAAGATAATAGAAAAGGGACCTATGGATATATAATTCAAGTTCTAATAACTTTGATTTATCTATTTAACTCTTAAATCAATAAATTAAAATTATTAATTTCAATATTATTCCACTATAAACTTGAAATTGCACTCTTGAACTTATAGTATAATTTATTCAAAATAAAAGTATTAAATTATCTATTGATTTAATTATTGCATATAGATTAATCCTCTATAAATAGTTCAAAATTAGAGCTAAGTAATTCTACATCTTAGTCCTTGAATTCCATTTGATTCTCTATTAAACAAGTAATTTGCAACTATCTCACAAATTTGAACGCTCTATTGTTCAAGTCTTGAATCAATTATTCAAGAAAACTATTATTCTGACTTTCAAAAAGAAAGGAGTAGGTTTCATATCTGTATATTAATATTCCCAGCCATTTGTTTCATTGTGTCTTCAAAATACTAGGGTTGGCTTTGGTATAAGCAAACTTTTATCGAATAAATTAAAAAATAAAATGTCACAAATAAGAGTCTATTAATAACTCAAGATTAAGGCTATTCTATATATGATCATCTTATGATAAATTTTGAACTCTCTATTTATGTCACAAAATTTATTAGAAATTTCATATGGTTTGGTCCTGTATAATCGTATTATAAAATGTACCTCCATCCTTTAATGTCCCTACATTAAATAATCCAGATAAGATTACTCTATTCTTAATATTGATAGACCACACTAATAATGTTAATTTAATTATAGTTTCCAATTATAACTAATCATTATGGGCCATTTTAGAGTATTATCCATTATATACTTTATATGTTGAATGATGGTTACCAAAACAAATCTTGGAACATTTATGATAATAAATAATTATATCAACAATAATATTCATACATGAAAAACATTCTTAATAAAAATGTAATTTTTAATATTTAATTCAGTAAAAAA
This sequence comes from Trema orientale, assembly GCA_002914845.1. Taxonomy (NCBI): domain Eukaryota; kingdom Viridiplantae; phylum Streptophyta; class Magnoliopsida; order Rosales; family Cannabaceae; genus Trema; species Trema orientale. The sequence goes on along the minus strand of JXTC01000042.1, from coordinate 755,169 downwards.
ACTTTAGGCCATAATCCCCAACACGAAGAACTGTCTTCTGCAACTTCAGCCCTCCTTGAAGACCTCTCCTTCTCAGAGTTGGAGCTAGCTCCAACAATATTGCCATCGTAGAGACCTCTGGATCGTCAGATGTCTTGTTCATGGAGACTTTCCCCTTAAAACAAAATACACTAGTTTGCAAACTTTCTAAAGATATGGTTTGCGATTTCACTTTAATTTGAAGTTTTTAGGTCTGTAGTTGAGAACCCACTTGTATGGTAGAAAAGAAAAGAAAATTTTAAATGAAATTTATGCATTTTATTGACTGGGTACTAGGTTGTAATGAATCTTTTGAATTTTTACCAAATTGTGCTAGATTTCTAGGTAAAACAATGGAAAGAATATGATTTGAAATCTTTGTAACCAACATTTGCATGTTGTACAGCTGTAAGTCTTGTATAATAATTTTATAACTATATGTATTTTTTTAATCTTTCTATTGGGGGATGTTTGTTGTCTTTACTATATGCTTTTATAATTTTTGTCTTATGGAGTAACAATATTTCTTTTGAGTTCTGACTCAGTTTATTCCCCATCTTTGCAATTAATTTGGTCTTTTGAGACTGCAAAGACTACCTGAATTGGCTTTTAATGAAACTGAATTGAATAAATATTGCCTTTTAGCATTGATGGTTTAATTAAATGTCAATAAAATGCAATTATGAGTAGAAATGATCGAAAGATAAAAATATTGTATCTTTGCTTTGTTTGATGTTTGGTTTAGTCTTTGATAAGAAGATTTTTGTATTTGGATATTGATGACATGCATGGATTGTTAATGAAATGCAGTAGTTAGCTTCTTTGCCTTTTTTGTTTTGAGATTTACATGGACTGATTGACACTCTACAAGAATTCTAGTTTGACTTGAAACTGGTTTTGAAATTGGTCATTCGGAAAAAGTAAAGTTAAATATTGCTTTCATACATATCCTTGATGACCCATATTGCCTCATTATTTGTCATGTACAAACATGTAGTTGCCATTGATCATAAGAATCGCTTTGCTGGGTATCTTTTCTTGTTTTCACATTGTCATAATTCTCATAAAAGCGTTTTCTATCCAGTTTTCTGATCTAGTTTCTGTTCTCGTGATTCTGGCCAATTACTGATAGGTGAAACACTATTAGACCTTCTCTTTTTTGGGTATGTATATTCTGCTTGATTTCTTATAAGAGTCAAAACTTCCTTTATTTGTAGTTTTTTCCATCCCCTGTAATAGCATTTTCAATATTATTTTGTGAATCTCTTATGAACTTTGAAAGGAATAGTTACCAAATGTAATCTCCTAATTTTCTGAACAACTACATTGTGTTTCTTTTATGTATTTTAATGTTGAGATGAGAAATACAATGGAAATTGTGAATTATTTTTAATTCTTACACACATAATTCACGAGATAAATTTCGTAAATTTATTGTTATACAGATTAAATTGAAGCATAGTTTTTGGCTTTAATTTGTGGTGTTGTTTCGGAAGTTTAGTGTTTGAAATGATTTAAAGAAAAAGGTCCAAATTGTAAGCTTTTAAAGGTGTAACCGTAATACTAGTCACATTAGGGGCTAGCCTGCAAAATATGAGACATGTGTTGTCTCAGCTATTCACTATACATGTAAAGAATTCCACCTGTTTATACAATTATTTTGACACCTATCTATTACCTAGCACGTTGAAGCTGAATACTCCTCTCCTTCAGCTTATTTTCTCCCCCGTAGCTATAATTTTACTCTCCTATTTACTCTCTCTCTCTCTCTCTCTCTCTCTCTCTCTCTGTATTTCTGATTTCTCTCAAGAGATGGAGCTTTCCAACTCAGTCTCCCTTTGCACGTCCATGGATTAAGCTCTTTTAAGATAAAAAGCTTTGAATTCTTTTGAAATTTTGAGATTTGCTTCATATTCTCTCTTGTAATTCTTTTCATTTCTCTATTTAGGATTTGAAATGTGCATTAGAATCATTCTAAATGAAATTCCAAAGCTTGAAAAATGTATTTTGAGTCGGTTTGGGAAGTTTAGTTTTAAGATTTTAGTAAAAATCGAAATCCAAAATTTCTTAGTTTGTCATTGTATAACTCCTGTATTCTATATATTTTATTCTCTTAAACTTATTCAAATGAGCTAAAATTGTAGTATGTTGTAGTAGGTCTTTCTGAATTGACTTTATTTGTAAAATTATGTTGAGAATTCGATTTTCTATGAATTTTCTAAGATGCATTTTCGTTTCTGTCAGTAAAGTAGAGTCTCATATCTGAAGTCGTTTTTGGTCAACCAGAATATGTTTTAATAACTTAATCAATGCGTTGAGCGGAGGTTGGTTTTCAAGATTATTTTGGTTAACCAAACTTTTTCAGATCTAGAAAATGATCTTTTTTAAGTTTCTTTCATTGTAGTTTGACCATGTTTTAAACCCCGGTATACTCCGAACACCATATTTGAGAGCAATGGCTTAAACCAAGTTGCGTTTTATAGTTTAAGACTTTGATAAGCTAGGTACCTATTTGTAATAATGTTAATATCAATATTAAGTGGAAACTTGGAATTAAGGAAAATCTCTAATTAATCTTGTCACTGTATTATATTACAATAGGAATGTTTGTGTGTAAAATTTTAGTGTAAGCTATTTTGCTAAAGCTTGAGGTATACCATTTTCAGGTAAGTGTAATTGTTTGTCTACACGTGATAACCCGTAATATATATATATATATAATAGAAGGATAAAAGAAAAGACTAAAAAGACCTTAGTTAATGGTATTTATTGGGGTTACTTTAGTAATTGAACAACAGACCGTTTAAGAAACTCTAAGACTAATAATCTACTCAGTTTATACGTACATTTTATGAGAAAATACAGAGAGATAGTTTGTGCGTTAAAAGAGAGAGAGAGATAGAGAGAGAGTGGAGTATATGCAGATTTAAAAAGATGAAGAGACTATTGTCATGGGTTATTGAGACTCACTCCTAAGGTAATAAAATCTTAACCAATTAAGTTTTATGTTTTAGTTTGATTTCAGGATTGAGATTGAATATCTAGGGTTAGGGTTTTGAATTGCTCATAAATTATTTACAAAATATGGGAATGAAGCCTATTGATATTAGGATTCAAGAAAGAAAAATTTTGAGTAATTTGGTTTGGTAAATAAAAAGTTATAGATTTTTAAATATTTCACCTAGGTAAAAAATGCAATAGTGAATACGACTGTATTTGTAGAGAATTTCAGTAGTTTGATTAGGTCATATTTAGCATGGTTAAAAAACTTATCGAATTAGCTTTCCAACGATATATAATTCATAAAAAATGGACTTATAAATAGAGAATTATAGCCAATCGAAATAAGAACTGCGAATCTAAAAAAAAAATCTAAAACTTAAGGTACTTTTAGCAAAACGTGGCAGCAGTTTTTAGGGCTTTATAGGGCTTACCTATAGACCCTATAACTGTATTCTTGGTACTATTAGGATCCTCATGACTTGTAGAATAATTCTCCTAAGTTCGGTAATTTTTGGAGTAAGTTAGAATTATTATAAATTGTGAGAAATTAATATTATTAGGAATAGTTATGGAGTTGATTATAGAAGATATATAGGTAATAAGTAGTCAATATTTTTAGTGTAGTTAGAGTATGATTTTATTATTATGATACTTATATATGATTTATATGATAATAGGTACTTGAATAATTATATTGATCATTTTGGTTAAATAGGCAAAACGAACGAGGTAAGTAACCTTTGAACTTTTCTAGTCGTCTTCCTCATCCAAAAGCTAAATATTTTATTGTTTTATTATTTCTAATAGAATCAAGTTTACAAGGTATTTTCTTTAAAAAATTATTTCAAGTAAAAAATATTTTGATAATAAGACTATTTATTGAAAGAAATCCGTTTTAATATAATAACATAATTTTTGTGAAAAATAGTATGATTCTATATTTTATACTAAATTATGGATCAAATATATGAATTACCATTGAACGTATTTACAAGAAAATTATTTTGGAATGACTATAATGTTATAATGAGATGAAAGTGAAATTGTTTATGATTTGTTATTGTAATAAGTGTTTTGAAACTCTCTTCAGTGACTATGCACATGGACCCAATCCACAGAGGTTATATGTGGATAGTACTGACCTAGATGTAGGGTTAAATGTAGTAGATTTGTATATGGCTATAGGAATTATCTGTAGTAAATTTAGACCCAGCTACAGGGATTATTTGTAGTAGATTCAGACCCGGCCACAGGAGTTATTTATGGCAAATTCAGACCTAGTCACAGGGATTAAGTGTGGCTATAGTCACCAAAAACTATGGAGAAGTATAATTGAAATTGTTATTGACTAAAAAGGATTCGAAAAGATAGATTTGGAAACTTATTACTTGTTTTTAGTCAAATTATTTACTAAACAGATTGGTTTGATTATTTTCAAAAGTATTAATTTTTTAGACTAAATTCATTTTGAAAATATCTGTTAATAATTTTAGTTTATATATGCTTAATCTAATTAGATAAGGCTACTGGATACTTACTAAGCTGTTAAGCTCACTCTTTTATTTTTTCTCACAGGTTTAAACAATCGTCGGTTCAGATATGACTAAGGGAGAACTTATTTAGTAATAATTTAGATGCATAGGAATCAGTGATTAAAAGAAGGAAAGTCATTTATTTTTAATGAGAAAATATGAGAACCTGAAAGATCGATTAGTATCAACTTATTAGATTACAATTTGTATTTTGTATAGTCGATTTTTAATATTTAGAGATTTATAATAATTGTCGAGTTGTACGTGATTTGTGGATATTTATTAGAGATTAATTCTTTTTTATTTTGGTAAATTATAGATCGATGTCTTGCATATTTATAAGACTTTACCTTACAAATATGCGGTATACATCCTCAGGTGTGGGGTATGACACGACAACTTTGAGTAACTAATGGTATGAAAATTGTATTGGAAATATATTTTATTGTGCTTTACTTATTAAACGTACTAAGTTGATTTTTATGCTGCTGAAATGTTGTGTTATTACATAGTAAAGCACTTATGTAAACGCACATATATGCACTTACCTAATGATCCATAAGGTGAATTGTTATATGCACTTTTTAGTGATACTTGTAATAAGTCACTAACACAATTAAGGTAAACGATGCTTGTGATGAGTCGTTACATACACTTTTAGTGATGCTTATGATGAGTCACTAACGTAATTAAGTAAATGATGCTTGTGATGAGTCGTTATATACATTTTTTAGTGATGCTTATGATGAGTAACTAATATAATTAAGTAACAATGCTTGTAATGAGTTGTTACATATATGCTCTAGTGATGAGTCACTGCTGAACTAGGCTGGTGATGCTTGTAAATAGTCGCGCAATATTAGATAACAAAATAAAAGGATCTAGGTCCTATTATTGTTGGCAAACTTGTTATATTTGTTTTTATAATTTTGTTGTGCATCGCAAATGCCATGTTAAGTTTTGTTATTGTTTTGCTATTTCGGAGTTTGGAGTACAATATGTCCGGCCTTACTAAGTGTTTTACTTATGTAGTTACTCTATGTTGTAGGTAAAGGGAAAGTTAGTAAATGAAGAGCGGACTAGTTAGCGTACGATGTACATATGGCTTGACTGTGGGAAAATAGAAATGTTTTGATAGTGACTCAAACTCTGATTTTTTTTCTTTTTTTTTTTTTTGAAATTATTTTATATATTTAAATTGTGAACAAATGGAACGCTTGTGAAAAAAGATTTTAAAAGATTGTGTTTTTAAGTTGGAAAGTTATTAATATCTTCAAGTTTTTATTATGTAAAATTTATGTGTTTATAGAAAAAATAAATTTACGTGTTTTAACCGGCTTTGTTATAGAAAATGATACAAAATGATATTTTTAATCGTTAACAACATAGAGGTTGTTACACCAAACTTAAATAATAGCTTGGAGTCGGTGCATTTGCCAGTATGGTTGAGAACTAAGTTACTTGTTTGGGCTTTTCTTATGATCCTAAGTTGTTACTCATGGCTGCAAGTCTGAGCAAACGAGGTGAAGCATAATGACCTTTATACAAATTTGTATCATAGCAGTGATGCAAACTGGCTGTAGAGAAGCGGGAACAGAGTAGTGAAAGTGATATATCTTCTCACTAGAGATTGTTATGTGACAGAGGTTTTTTTATACTTTGAGATTAGTTTTCTTTTTTATGGGGGAACTTAGTAGATGTTACATTGAAACTACTATGATTGGTTGCTTCTAAACAATTGTGATCAAATATTACATTGAAACTACTATGATTAGTTGCTTCTAAACAATTGTGATCTTCGAGGTATTTTTTGACAACTGAACTATTTTTGTCCTGAAAGAAGGTGAATGATGAAATTTATAATGAATCATAGCTCAAACTTGTTAGGAAAAATATACTTTTAGTAGTTTTAAATTTTTATCTCTGAGAAAATTATTGAGATGAAGAAAAAGAGAAAAGATATACTGCTTTATATTCCTAGTTATGAAATTTGAATTTTTATATGTTTGTATTTTTAAGCTTGCTCCATTATCTCATTTCTCTAATTCTCTACTTTACGTCTCATCACTCTCTTCGAGAACTTTTTGCCATCTTTCTATTTTTCAACATTCTCTTGCATCCCCCTCTTTCTCTCACATCTCTCTATTTTCAATCTCTCTCATCTTTTTTTATCTCTATGTTATCTCTCATCTCACTAATTCTTCAATATCTCTCTCATTATTCTCTTTTTTTTACTGCATTTTCAAAATGTCAATGCTCTCTTTGTAATTGTGTATCTTTTTTACTTTGAAAAACAAAGAGTAATAGTAATAGTTATTTTTAAAAATCAAAAATAAAAAACATGGTTATCAAATATATTTTTCTTGTTTTAGAAAACAAAAGAAGAGAAAGTACTTTTATTTTTCCATTTTAGAGAAGGAGAAAAAAAGACAAAAGGTAAATTATTTATAGTGAGCAAGCACTAACGACTGGCCTATTAGCTCAGTTGGTTAGAGCGTCGTGCTAATAACGCGAAGGTCGCAGGTTCGAGACCTGCATGGGCCAAATTCAGATGAAGCTTTATTTCATTTTTTGAGATTTTCCCATTCTTCTAACCGAAAAATTCATAAAAGAAGTTAAAGCTAAATCAAACAGATCAAGAAACAGTTGTTAGAATAAGCTATGTCTAAACATATTAAATCAGTAGCCAAGAAAAAAGAAAGATGAAGAACATATTGCAATGATGAACAATCGCTCTACACGAGACTCAAAATGAAAGACAATGAGATAATAATATTAGGGCACTACGTAAGCTGGTGAGTGAAGAGAGGCAGAGAAGATCACATAAGCAACCCCGCAACAGAAAATCAAAGTAAGCACCCAACCACTTATGAACTTCAGTAGCAGCTTCCAATTCACATTCTACACACAAATAATCATAAAAAGGATATGAATTGAAACTAAAATCTAAATCATATTATAAAAATAAAATAAAAATTTTTAGGGAAAGGGAATCTGAATTCTTACTCGAGGGTCATCTGCGATTCCAACTCCAATTAAAGATCCAACAAAAGCATGAACACTTGAAACTGGAAGCTTAAACAGACTAACCACAATCATTGCTGCCACAGTTGACAATTGTGAAGCCAACCCTCTTGAATTGCTTGTATAACTCAACTTTCCCCCTAGACTTTGAGTCAACCGCCAACCACACAGAAAGAATCCCACCGCAGCACTAACCCCACCAGTCGCTCTAAACCACCAAACTGTTACATTTACTGATTCCTAATATAGTATATGTCATATGCACATCAACAAACAAAGAAATCCCTTAATAAAAAACAGAACATTAAAGAGGGATCTTTTATTTTTATTTTTACTTTTTCTTCTGATTGAATTCGATTCTAAGTGACTTTACCAACTTGGCTTAAACTTACCGCGTCGTCTTTACCGTCTCCGGAGTAATTTTCTCTGTGTGAAAACACGTCATGGAGAGCTCCATATGGGCTAACAACTGCTGCCACTTCAGTAGCTGATTGAATGAGCCTGCAGTTTCATTATTTATTGTGTTTATGTGTGTTTAGCTAAGCCATGAAAGTTCAAGTTTCAAAAAAGAGTACGGTGATTTACGCAAAGATGCATGAAGCTAGTAGATGGGGGAAACTGAAGAAGTCTTCCATTTCATCATACTTTTCTGCTAGAGCATGTCGTATAAGGGTTTGTCTGTCGTATTCAGTCGCCTATAGACATTTCAATGCCATAACATTAAGTTAGCAGATACTTTTATGGATCCAAAATGACTGATTATAGGAGTTTAATTAAACAGACCCATGAATATTGTGAGAGTTTTCATTTTAAAGATGTTAATACAGAGATAGAGTAGTACTAACTGGAGATAAGGTGGATTTTGCAAAATCTCTAATGAACTCGGACGCATTCTCAGCCATTGTTCTCTTGGTAATCCTCTGAAACTTTCTTGTTTGACGATTCGGCGAAATCTGAAGCAACTGTTTAAAGGGAGTACTAGATTGCTCTGTGGAAGATTTACTGAGTGAGTGAGAAGCCGGTGGCTCAGTATCTTGTACTGCGTCCGGTGAAGGCCAGCTCTTCTCGTCCTCTTCGTAGACGGTTTCAAGAACTCTCATCTTCATGAAGTCTTCCAAGGCAATTTCAATGTCTTCATCGGTAGTGTCCACTTTAGTATTGCATGCTTGATCTTGAGTCTCGTCAGATTGTTGCTTTAGAGGCACGTTGGTCTTTTTTCTCTTGTAGTCTTGGGTTGTATCACACTTTTTGATGGCCAAAGGAACCACCACTACCTAATATTTGAAACCCAAACATGCGTTCAGATTTAGTACATTAATGCTAGCAGAGACTAGTCTTTAGCAGGTAGCACACCCACTAATAAAGGTACAGCCTATTCATCAAATGAGTTCTTATTTCTTGTGACTTTTTCTTACCAAAGATATAGTGCTCCAATCAAGGCAGCGGCCGCAACCGCAACTGCTGATGTCCATCTATAAACAGTTATTATGTTTGGTAGGACCTGCCATTCAATTAGGGAAAGAACATCTTTATCTATTAGGACAAAGAGTGGAAGAGGAAGATACAATTGATTTAGATGAATTAAGCCTAGTAATATGGTCAATGTTAAATAATTGGAGCAAGCATCTGATTTCTATTTACTAAACTAGTCGTTTTGTCAAACAAAGTCTTAGTTCTGTTCCAATATTGCAAATAATTGGAAAGGTTTTGATATTTTCAAGTCTATGCTATGTTGTTTTCATTGTCTGTAATAAGTACGAGCGTGATCACATACTTTGTTTTTCTAAAGGGAAATTGAGGCTGAGATCTAGGTGGAGTTCATTAAAAGTGAGCTAGCAAATATCTATATTATACAAAGGAGAGTACGTAAGAGCACATCAAAATTTGAAGTAGTACTACTTAACCTGAAACACAACAAAGAGACAAAGCAGTCCGGCTGATACTCCGTAGTCGATTGGGAGAAAGACGAGAATCCTTTTCTCCGCATTTTCATGGCGAAGAACACAAGTCTTCAAAACTCTGAAGAGGAGAAATGCAAACAAGCACGCAATTAATGGGGCAACAGTCCACTCGAGGAGTATCCAAACAAGTCCTCCACCATTGAAATTGTGGTTTTCCTTCTACATTTTCAGCATTAATATTGGTCATTATAACATAAAATTCAATGCTTAAGTAGAATTGGTAATCTAACAAAGTATCAGAACGAGCAGTCCTGAATGCATGTTTGTATAATCTTTCATATATATACCTTATTCCAAATTGGTATGTAGCCGAAGCCTTCAGTAACAAGTATGGTACCTAAAAGAGCACCTTGGATAGATTGCTGGGACGAGACTGGTAGCTCCAAATAAGTGGCAAGAGCTAGCCAGATTGCTGTCAATAAATCTCACAATTAATATAACAGCTTTTTCAACATCACATGCATGATTAATAGTTCTTATTTCTTGTACATAAAAATTGAACTTGTATATATATACATCATGAAGACAACAATATGCATACATATATATTTACCCGCTGTGACAAGAACAATTACCAAACTCCACATCAAGAAACCTCCATCAGGCTGACGTTCTTCTAGAAAATGATCAAAATTAGCATTAGTATAAAAAATTTCATTAGCAGCTCTTAATCATCATCTTTAATTAACGTACTTATTTGTTTTAACTAATTAAATTTACATTTCATATGTGCTAATTGTGTCTTCGTATTTCCGTACATAAGAGAATAAACCGTTGACATTAATGCTGTTGCTAGCAAAAGCAGCTCCAGGAACATAGATTAAGCAGGCCATTATGAACGCCTTCAAAAGGGTCAAAGCCCCAGCTCCAACTGGCGTTGAAAACTAACCAAAATGCAAATACATATGAAACAATTAATCGAGTGTCACATTTTTTCAAAGTGGTTAAATTAAATAAATCAATCCAACTTTCTTTTTTTTCTTTTTTTTTTTTTTTGTCACATAAAAAGGGCACGCACCGGGGCTGGAAGATTGTTTGCTCCGGCTAAAAACGCCGTGAACATCGCCACGAAAGCTCCGAATATCGGTATCCACTGGTAAGTGTCCTCCCATTTCCGGACTGTTTTCATGGCAACATCAATAGAAACATTTTCATAATTTTTCAAGGACAACATGTCTCCTATTTTCTCAGCAGTACTTTAGTCACTTATTGTGACTAATTAATCAAAAGTCATGCTTAGATGATTGTCTTTATGTCTTCGGGCTGGCCCATCGGATTTTGGCCTTTCGGCTCTTTTTACACCCTGTTACGTTCGAATAATAAGTTGCATGTGCCGTCTTGTTTCTTTTTTCTCTATGTTATTTTCTTGTTTTGTATAGTTTGACATCTACTATAAATCGTCGTTTTCCTAGTAATCATTGGGCGCTCTTTTTTTTTTGTTTTTTTTTTTCGGATTTATGGAGAGGATTTCTACGTTCTAGACATTGGAAAAACCAACCCGGATGTATATATACGTACAAAATGCTGGTTACGGACGTTTTTCATTTTATATAATTCTGCTTTTGATTTGTTTAGTGATGTGTATATAATAATGAATATATTGCATATACACACTATATTCTTACTATACATACATAAATAGCTCTAAAAGGCGTGGCATGCTTACATGTCATGTAATGTGTATTTTGTAGTACGATTCAACGTACGTAATATATGTGTGGTGTACATGTCCACATCGTTACATCATGCGTTATATATCTATAAAATTATTTGACCCGTGTTAACATTATTTCAATTTCTCTATTTGTCATGGTTCTATAGAATATTGTAAACCTGTTCTCAATCGGTTACTTTCGTAGATATTATTTTTTAAAAACAAACAAAAACAAAAACGTGAAATGTATTATTCTCTGGTATTAACCTTTTTTCTTTTATATATTTCCTTTTTTTTTAGGGATTTTTCTTTTATATATTTCCTATTGCTGTTTTCAAATAACAATGAAAATTTGTTTATAAATTAAATTTATCCTCCCGGCCTGAAATGAATCTACTTAGTATTTAGTAATTCTTAATCGTAAATCACCCCTTATTAACCCTAATTAATAATATGATATGCATCACATTAGCCCATCATAAAGATCAATAAATAATTACGTAATAAAGACCATGAATAAATGAGACATGAAATATTCACTCTCGAGAATTTACATCACATCAATACATACAGGCATAATCTATTATATAATATATCTAATATAGATACATATTCTTCTCAATCTTATCTTCTTCTTGCTCAGCTTGAAAAGTTAGGTGTAACGACAAAAAGCAAGTCAAAAAATGCCACCTTACGATCTGACTCGTACGCCAGTGAATCAATTAATGATATACCCCTCATTCTCTTAGATTATTCCGCATAAACCCAACGGTAACTTTGGCAATGAATCACACCCAACGAGGACGAAAACGACATTTCATCCGACCCTCAAGTGGACCCCACCATCTCCCTCCTCCTTTCTCCCCCTAACCGGGGCATGTTTTCAATACCCGACGCCACCAACCAAACAGAACCGGACACTATTTTACTACTGTCGAACACAATACAACACATTCAAAAAAAAAAAAAAAAAACGAACACCACAATACAACACAACCCTGCCTCTATCACCCCCACCAACCACGTGGCGCCACGTGCTCAATCTTTGACGTCAGCCATGGCGTAATCTCCGGCTTGCCTAGTCAGCACTTTTCAATTTTTTCCTCCTTATCCATAAACTCCCCACACTACATAGCGCCACGTGGTGAGATCTCCAATAGGAAGTTGCAGACACGTCTGTCCCCACAAGTTCTCCTCGGGTAAGTCAGGTGCTCTAGGGACCACTCTTACGCAAAAACTGGTTCGAGTAAAAGTCCCGGACACGTGTCAAAACGTGAATGGCTTCCACGGATCTACCATAAGGCATGTAGCAGGGGATAACTTTTTGATCGAATAGGATTATGGATACACCGATTAGGAGTGGGACCCGGAGGAGGCCTTAGATGAACGTACGCCAGTAGACGGATCCCAGAGGCCTGTTTCAAGCGGTCTATCACGTTGCAACGTGTCAGTCTGTCAAGACGACAAATAAGCCAAAGGCCGGGGAATAAGAGCGCGTGACGAACCTTCTTCAGATGCCAGTTGGCATTATGGGTAGTCTACTGGCCGACCTTATCCTCTTCTTTCTTTAATATATTTAATTAATTTTCCAATTTTGTTTTTCAATTTTTGAAGCTTATTTTATTCTTTCCTTAAGAAACATATTGGCATAAATATTATTTCTTTATTCCATTTGTTCTCCTAAAAGGAAGAAGCATTTCATATTTTGTAGAGAGATTGGAAGTGTCTCTTGGGCTGGAGGAGAGGACCAAAAACCAAACCCTAGATTTCTTTTGGGGCTGAAATCACAAAGATAACTCTGTTTTTTTTTTTTGGGTTTTCTTTTCTCATAATTTTTTATCTAAAACGGTACCTGGGAAAGATTCAGATTTTGTTCTTTCTACGCAGAAGCAGGTAATTTTTCTATAATGGGATTTTTTTAGCTTTGAATTTAGGTCACCATTTTTGTACGGAATTTTATGATTTATGATATGTTATATATGATTTTTGTGTAATATGGGAAAATGGCATTGATGGGTCCTTTTGCTTATGTTTGAATCTCATTTCGAAATGGGTGTTTAATGCGTTTTGATTTCAGGGGACTTGTTGTTGTTGATGTGAGTCGTTTAAAAGATCAAGAGGAAAACAATACTGGGTTTGGTCTAATTGCTTTGAGATCTTCGAGTTTGGATTGATACCAGCTAAAAAAAAAAAAAGTGATTAAAAATGATGTCCAGATCGTATACCAATCTTTTAGATCTAGCTTCTGGGAATTTTCCTGTAATGGCTAGGGAAAAGAAACGATTACCCCGAGTAATGACTGTTCCTGGGGTTATATCTGAGCTTGATGATGATCAGGCCAATAGTGTGTCCTCTGATGTTCCTTCCTCAATTATTCAAGACCGTATTATCATTGTTGCTAATCAGCTCCCAGTAAAAGCCAAGCGTCGACCTGATAATAAAGGGTGGAGTTTTAGTTGGGATGATGACTCGTTGTTGTTACAGTTAAAGAATGGTTTACCTGAAGATATGGAGGTTTTGTATGTAGGGTCTTTGAAGGTTGATGTCGATTTGAGTGAGCAGGATGATGTATCACAGCTTTTATTGGATAGGTTTAAGTGTGTTCCAGCATTTTTGCCTCCTGACATTTTATCAAAGTTCTATCATGGGTTTTGTAAGCAGCATTTGTGGCCGCTGTTTCACTACATGCTTCCTTACTCTGCGAATCATGGCGGCCGGTTTGATCGTTCTTTATGGGAGGCGTATGTTGCGGCAAATAAGATTTTCTCGCAAAAGGTGATCGAGGTTATAAACCCGGAAGATGACTATGTTTGGATTCATGATTACCATCTGATGGTTTTGCCCACATTCTTGCGGAGGAGATTCAATAGACTCAGAATGGGGTTTTTTCTTCACAGCCCATTTCCTTCGTCAGAGATTTATAGGACTCTTCCTGTGAGGGAAGAGATTCTGAAGGCACTTTTGAATTCAGACCTTATTGGTTTCCATACTTTTGATTATGCTCGGCATTTCTTGTCTTGTTGTAGTCGGATGTTAGGTCTGGAATATCAATCAAAGAGGGGTTATATTGGGTTGGAATACTATGGGAGAACAGTTGGAATTAAAATTATGCCTGTTGGGATCCACATGGGGCAGATTGAGTCAGTTTTGAGACATGCTGATAATGAGTGGAGAGTAGAGGAGCTGAAACGACAGTTCGAAGGAAAGACTGTTTTGCTTGGAGTTGACGATATGGACATCTTTAAAGGTGTCAATTTAAAGCTGTTGGCAATGGAACAGATGCTCAAGCAGCATCGAAAGTGGCAGGGCAGGGCAGTTTTGGTCCAAATTGCTAACCCTGCTCGGGCGAGAGGGAGAGACCTGGAGGAAATTCAGGATGAAATACATGCTAGCTGCGAGAGAATTAATGAAGATTTTGGTCGACCTGGTTATGAACCAGTTGTCTTTATTGACAGACCAGTCTCTCTCAGTGAAAGAGCTGCATATTACGCAATTGCCGAGTGTGTCGTGGTTGCAGCAGTGAGGGACGGAATGAATCTTACACCATATGAGTACATTGTATGCAGGCAAGGAATCTCTAGTTCAGATTCTAATTCAGAATTCAATGGGGCTAAGAAGAGCATGCTGGTAGTATCAGAGTTCATTGGATGCTCTCCTTCTTTGAGCGGTGCAATTCGTGTTAACCCATGGAATATTGAAGCAACTGCTGAGGCCATGAATGAGGCAATTTCTATGGCTGATTCTGAGAAGCAATTGCGCCACGAAAAGCATTATAGATATGTCAGCACCCATGATGTGGCGTACTGGGCTAAAAGCTTTTTCCAAGATATGGAGAGAACATGTAGAGACCATTTCAGGAGACGTTGCTGGGGTATTGGTCTTAGCTTTGGGTTCAGGGTGGTTGCTCTTGATCCCAACTTTAGAAAGTTGTCTATCGATGCTATCGTTTCTGCATATTCAAGATCCACAAACAGGGCTATACTGTTGGATTATGATGGCACTGTTATGCCTCAAACATCCATCAATAAGGTCCCAAGTCACGCTGTTATCTCTATTTTAAATATGCTCTGTGCTGATCCTAAAAACACCATTTTTATGGTCAGCGGGAGAGGAAGAGAGAGCTTAGGCAAGTGGTTTTCTCCTTGCAAGAAACTTGGGATTGCCGCTGAACATGGTTACTTTATGAGGTATGTTATTTCTGTCATTTCATTGTTCTATGCTTCTTCTAGTTTGCAAGCAGGTTTTAAAGGTCTTGATTTATTAGGTGGTCCGCCGATGAGGATTGGGAAACTTGTGGGCAGAGTAATGATTTGGGTTGGATACAGATAGTTGAGCCAGTTATGAAACAATATACAGAAGCCACTGATGGTTCTTCCATTGAAAGGAAAGAGAGTGCCATCGTTTGGCACCATCGGGATGCAGATCCTAGTTTTGGATCTTGCCAAGCCAAGGAGTTGTTGGACCATCTAGAAAGTGTTCTAGCAAATGAACCAGTTGCTGTAAAAAGTGGTCAGTTTATTGTAGAAGTGAAGCCACAGGTATGTGTTTATCCAATTCCCGTTTCGAACTCTTTATGTGAATTCCCTTGAAAATTGAGATGCTCAACATTGGTTTCAAAAAATATTTATGTATAATATTTATATAATTGCCAATAAACCTCGAGAGGTGGTAGTTACCATCTCACCTCCTCTTCTCTTCAAGTAATAAAAATCATTATATATTCCTAGCTAATCCACCATGAAAATCAATCACTCAGGAATTATACGTTAAAACATTCATTGATAAGTATTATCTTTTGAGATGTGAGCCACAGAGATACTAATTTTCCTGACTTTCTTTTTTTTCGGCTGAAAAATTTGCTGACCTTCATATGCGTTACAAGACACTCACTTTGGCGTAAAGGTGGGATTAGTTTGCCTAAATGGTGTTTCTACTACAGGTGAAAAAAAAAAAAAAAAAGCTTGAAAGCTTGCAATATTTTTGTACGATGGAGGTTTTGTCTTCAAAGTAGGAAGAAAGGTTTAGAAGATTAAGTTCGAAGTACCCACTTTATCCAAATTGCAATGTCTTCTCATAATATGGCTGTAGTGGACCCAATAGAGTAAGCTTTAATGCAATTATTATCTGAAAAAGAAAGACCAAAAAAGGCAGAGTGAAGGTTACTGTTGTAGGTAAGAAAATAGATAAGATGCTGATACTGACGCTTGAAAAGCACAGTAAGTTGTCAGGAAACTAACAGCTATATTTGCTGCCAGCTTGTGTCACGAGATAAAAGGAAAAGCCAACATAAAATTCTCCGGCAAATTAGGATAGATGTAAAAATATGAACTTTCAGTACATCTCAAAATCAATATGCTTATGGTTTTCACGACAGGAAAGAAAATTGAGAATTGTGCAGTTTTATCTATGCCTTTTACTAACGTTTTTGTCGTTTGATTATTATATTCCTTGCTGTCTCCTATTGTTAGGATTTTTTTTTCTCTGTATTAGATTGCATGAAACTGTGGTGGAATATAACTGTTGTTTCTTATGCTTTCTGGGGACTATAGGGAGTCAGTAAAGGCGTGGCTGCGGAAAAGATCTTCACAACGATGAATGAGAACGGAAGACAGGCAGATTTTGTACTGTGTATTGGTGACGACAGATCTGATGAGGACATGTTTGAGATTATTGGTAATGCAATTACAAGTGGTGTCCTCTCATCTAATACATCTGTCTTCGCATGCACGGTTGGACAGAAACCAAGTAAAGCCAAGTACTATTTGGATGACACAAGCGAAGTTGTTAACATGCTTGAAGCTCTTGCAGAAGAATCAGATTCTTCACCCTTAGAATTTGGAACACCAAGTTCTCCTTGAAGTCTTTCTACCACGGCTCTTCGGAGACTTTAAAAGGAGTCCTCTACTTTTAATTCAGCCGTGTAGGGAAGAAACTGTGTTGGTGGAAATATTGGACTACTTTTTGCCCTGGTTTGTGGCCATTTTCAAAGCAAAAAAGAGCGGCATGCAACTTTTCTTGGTAGAACTGTAGTCATCATAAAGCGAGGAATGTCTTGCCATTTGCCCAAGTTAAAAAGGAAGAGTTTTGAAACAGCAAAGGCATCTGAAGTGTTTATAAGAACTGAAATGGGAGTGGGAAGAAAAACCTGAGTGATATTTTCATCGCTCGCACGTGAAGACTGCCGAATGAAATTTTCATTCATGACATGAACAAGAGTAACTGTCATTTAATGCTGGGGAATATGGGATGGTTGGCAGTGACAAGAAAACATTTCTGGTAATATAGACGTCTATTTGGAAAAGAACAGTATACTATTATCTTCTTTTTTTTTTCCCTTTTTTTTGTTTTATTTTTTGGCTTGAATCTGCTTTGCCATTTGTTCTCAGATCGATTCCTTTGCTTATTGAATCTGTAAATTATATAGCATAATTTGCAATTTAGCTTTTTAGTGGCATTACTTTTTCGTACGGAGTTAATTGGTGTATGCGGACGATATGGTCACACTTGATTATGATAGTTGTCGCCTTTAAAATGCTGAGTAGTGACTGCAACACTTGGAATTGGAAACAACTACCTTGGAATAATGATAAGCCTGACCAATTTGTCTGTTTTTGACCTCTCATAAACCAGTCTCATTCCAAAACCAAAGATGTCTAGCTCCAAAACTAGAACAGGAGTCAATTGTTGATTACACTTGAATCAGGTCGCTTTCACTAACTGAGGAAAGAATTTATGCATTTTTGTTTTTTTTTTTTTTTTTTGACGAAAGAATTTTTGCATTTTAAGACTCACGAATGCATTTTTATGAATTTGCGCTCACCTAAAGAGGGTAAATGTTATAGGTGTAAAAAAGGCTAATGCAGCGATTAGCTCATCTTTTTTGGGTTGTGCTCCATTCCCTACATGCTAAAAAGAACCCAAAAAAATAAAAAAATAATAATAATAATAAAGAAGAAAATTCCTTTATTTACGCACAATAGTTGGTTACGAAATATCTTCTTCTATTTACTCATGAATTTACCGTCAACTAGTCTTCTTCAAATACTATACTTCAATTACATGCTAAAAAGAACTCAAAAAAATAAAATAATAATAATAATAAAGAAGAAAATTCCTTTATTTACGCTCAATAGTTGGTTACAAAATATCTTCTTCTATTTACTCATGAATTTACCGTCAACTAGTCATCTTCAAATACTACAATTACATGCTAAAAAGAACTCAAAAAAATAAAAAAAATAATAATAAAGAAGAAAATTCCTTTATTTACGCACAATAGTTGGTTACAAAATATCTTCTTCTATTTACTCATGATTTTACCGTCAACTAGTAATCTTCAAATACTATACTTCAATTACTGACTTTTGTTTTGCAAATTGATACGTATTGAGAAGTGTTAATGGATGATACTCGTATTTTAAAATTTTTACTAAATTTTTAATACCAACACATGTGGTGTATGAGTTGATGGGTAGATGAGTTGTGTATTAAAAGTTACCACAAATAAATTAATTACATTCATTAATTGAATGGTGACAAACTACTTGCCACATGTGTTAAATTAAGCATTTGGTAAAAATTTTGGGATACTTAGCATTATTTTAATATTTTTCCACACTTACACTCCTAGTTACGTTTGTTTCATTTTCTTTTTTTAATTTTGATATATGTAAGAAGCAAAAACGTACATGACAAGTTTAATTTATAGTAATTTCTTAAGGAGCAAAATAATTGTCGATAAAATGTATTGAAAAAGAAGGGAAAAAAGGAAATACACATTGAATTTAGCGACATAGAACATGCTAAAAATATGGGGGGAAGTCTTAAATTTGGTGTTAGCATAGGACACATCATAGCTGTTGGAGTTGCTCTAAGGTAAGAATTCAAGGTCACATATCTGCTCTTGGAATGTGGAACCAATACCGTTGATTTGTCTTCTTGTCCAACAAATCAACGTCACATTAAATTGCGAAGTATCTAACAACACGAATATCCTTTGAATAGTACTGTGTAAAAGCATAGTAACATTTCTTTGGTTCGGATAGTACGGACGTTTGTGGTAACATAATTAGGTGCCTCTTCCGGAGCCATTTGATCCTGTAAAATTTTAAAATTACAGAAAAAGCAAACGTTAGCGATTGGCTGATTAATCACAGGAATTGGAAAATGAGAAAGCGATAAAACTAGAAGTAAAAGATCGAACCATCTCTCGAGTGGTCTGCTTCCTGACGATGAGGGCAGTTTATAGTGAGAGTGGCACTTGTTGATTGTGAAAATGTAATGACACAGGGCTGCATGCATGTGTATGTAAACATAACATATTAATCGAACCTTTAAAACTTCAAAACCCCATAAGTTGATATTCACTTGGATATAAAACACACTCATCTTATTAACTATACCGCTAGTACTTGTGAAAATGAATCTTATTCATTTTTTATTTCAAAAAAAAAAAAAAGAAAAAAGAATAAAAAAAATGAGTACCATTGTTTGGCCAGATCCTTGTCCATTGTTGTTCAGACAGATCACAAAGGGTAAGCCAGTAAACGAGACTTGTGCGAATCCACTGGACGGAACAGAAACCTGGATTGTGTTCGATCCATCACCGGAAGGAGTAGGAATTGCACTAGATTGGACTGATCCAAATGCAGAGGATGAGTTTTGAGAGGAACTGTTCGTTGATCCGAACGTGCAAGACTCGGGCGGCGATGAGGTTGGAGGGTCTTGTGGGGATCTTTTTCTCAACTTATCTGAAGATCATGATGAAACAATCAGTCAACATCTGTAATATCCACATTGCTTTGTTCTAACGATATGTGAAGATCAAGGAGGTTTAAGTGACGTTTTGAGCAGAGATTCTATATTAGTAACTTGATTAACAGGGACTATTATACCTAAATTCCTCATCTGGTAGTCTATCCACCTTAGTTCTTCATGGCTCGTGTTCCTGAATGAAGAACTTGCCGATATCGAAACAAAGGATTCACCAGCAGACTGGCTAGAACCATTTTCATCCATATTTGCTGTACTGCCTTCGTTGCGTTGCCCTCCAATACTCGATGCCTGGCTTCCTGCTAGGAAGTCTAAAGTACAAAGTCAACAACTGTAGTTTCTTCACATTTTATCCAATGGAAACCAATGTTTGGTATTTGAAAACTGTTTGTTATGAAAAGAGGGGGAAAGACCTTACCGTACAAGGATGTCCCCGTCACAGAAGTAGAGGTGGAAGCTTGAGAAGACTGAGAGAAAAATGAAGGTAAATAGAAACCGGACGCAGGAGCTCGAGAAGGTTGAGGGACGGGCACGCGAAAGGAGAATTCGGAAGAGGGGCCAGAGCCACTATTTGAACTGAATGTTGAGCCATGAGAAAGGGTTCTTAAAGAGCCGAAAGATGAACTCAGCTGGTTTGTGGGAACATCATGTTCTTGAGTTGATGAACTAGAGGGATCATATGGACCAAAGGCTGAAGCAGAGGAAGTAGAAAGACTCGGCTTGGTCGAACGAGCACCACCTTGAGTTGATGAACTAGAGGGAGTGGATGAACCAAAAGCAGGCTTCTTCGTAAATTTAATTCGAGACCCTAAATTAAGGAGGAAAGAGACAAGAGCGTAATAATAGTCAAGTTTATTTGAATTCTGAGATAATAATGAGTGAAGATCATCCATTAAAGCGACAGAACATAAACATGGAGGTTCCAAAAGAGTTTTGTGGTACCTGAATGAGAAATGGTGTAAGAAGAGCCCAAACTTCTTTTGGTGACAGTCAGTGGGGCACCAGACAAGGAATGAGTTGTGCCGCTTTCACTAGACGAGGAAACGGAATTCAGGTGCAGCAAAGAAGATCCAGTTGACGGAGTTTTGGAAGAGCCCGAAGTTTGTGATGACTTTTCTGGGACATCATCAGATGAACCAGAGGGACGCGTCTGACTCGATTGAGGTGATGATCCTGTACGCAAGAGAGAATATTACCGCCCGACAAGTAAACGTACAATAAAATCTTTAGATCACAAGAAATGAGAACTGAATAAGTGAATCCATTAAAATCTGATCATATGTACTAGTTATGACACATTGAAACACACAGCATATATGTGTATTCAAATTTAAATGAACAGAGAACATATAAAAACATGGGAACATTGTCACATTTATTTTGGCATGCAATTAATGCTGAAACTCATCAAGCCTCTTCACCGAAAAAATAAGGACATGAGAAGAAGAAATTAAAGCATGAAAATATATAAGGACAGCCAAAGATATAATCTTGTACGAATACGTGATACACTTTTCTATTAGAACTTTCTTGATCAGGAATTTGCGTTCACAATCAAATTTTCTTTCAAGAATCTTTCTCAGCTACCTTAATGGCGTCAAACCCAACTTGCAATTATTCTTCTTTTTTTTTTTTTTTTCGAAGAAAGAAAGAAAGAAAGAAAGAAATGTTGATGGTGGAACTGAGAAAAGTGTTACCTAGAGATAATGTAAAGGAACTTTGGGAAGAAGAAGAAGAAGAGAGTGAGGAGGACGTGGTTTGTGAAGCAGACAGAGAAGCTTGAAGAGCAGGAGACGACGCCGTCTGTGAAGCAGATAGAGAAGTTTGAAGAGAAGGAGAGTCTCCGTCTGAGGCCGCAACAGAGGTTGATTCTCCGGTGGCTAGTTTAGTGGGACTCCCGAATAAAGACATTGTTGGCTGCTGCTGATTATTATTTTGTGTTTGGAGACCAAGAAAATCTGAGAGAGTTCTTGAATTTCTTAACAACTTAAGTTCTCCGGAGGAGGAGGAGGAAGAGGAGAAGCAAAAACCAAAGAACAAGTAGTTTTGTTGATAATTAGATGCGTTGGAGTTGAAGTGGACAATGGATCAGATGGCGAAGCCTTTATATATATATATGTAGAGGGGCGAAAGACGGAAGGCGGGAACTCTCATGCAAAATTGCAAGCCGACTCTCCAGTCATGGGCCGTAGCCCAGCCCAATATAGCCTTTCTTGTTGGGGCTTTATACAGAAATACACGAGTTCTAAACAATTAATTGCTAAAATGCGGTGAAAATTTCGATTTCGTAGATAAAGTCATATTTTTTTCACAAAATTTATCCATGAGAAAAATTGAAGATGATTCGAAAAATTTTTAAGGAAGCCATGTCTTCAAGAGGTTCTGCTCTTCGGAAGGGAGCAATAGCTGACGAAATGGATTTATTTTATGCCTAACTACACTTGGAAACTTGTTGATTTACCCCTGCTCAAAACCTATTGGTTGTAAATGAGTGTCTAGAAGGAAGTACCAGAACGATGACACTCTCCATACATTTTAAAGCTAAATTAATGGCCAAGGGTTTTCGATAATAGGAACGAATTATTGATTATTTTGAACACACTTGCTCATGTGGCAACAGTTAGAATTTTATTTGCTTTAGCATCAATTTATGATCTTTATATTCGTCAAATAGATGTAAAAATAATATTTTTAAATAGTAAACTCAACAAAGAGATCTACATGGAACAATCATAAGGGTTTGCTCACACTGTATTACCAATAAATGCTTACATACTAAAGTGTGCAGTGATGTCAATATTGTTTGTCTTTGTGTTGATGACATATTAATTATGAGCAATGACATGAAAAGTATAATGGAAAAGAAGAGGCTTCTATCTTCCACATTTAAGATGGAAGATCTTGGACAAGTAGTTACCATCTGTTATCAAAATGAAGAAAAAAAGTGGGGGTTATGTACTTAGCCAATCACATTAGGTAGAAAAAGTATTGAACAAGTTATATCACTTGATCCAAGAACAAAACTTGTCAAGAATGACAGAAGAACGATTGCTCAAATTGAATATGCAAGTGTCATTGGTAATGTAATGTATGTTATGTAGTATACAAGACCGAAGAAAGCATTTGCGGTTAGTAAACTAAGCATTTGCGTTTCGGAATATTGAACCCTGGAAGGCCATTTGCAGATAAAAAGACAGGCTGGGCGACTTAGGGAAATTCTTTTTTTTAGAAATTCCTTTGACTTCGAATAGCCTATCTTCAATATCTATACACTGTGATAGTGAAGCCCCTTTAGCACATGCCTGTAGTAATATGTGTAATAGAAAGTCTAGACATATTAGTCCAAGGCATGATAATTATGACAAATTAATTATAGATGGATTTACTTCTCTCATACACATGAGATCAAGTGAATACTTTGTAGATTCGTTTACCAAGCCTCTTGCAAGGGATTGGGTAAGATTAATACTAATAGGGATAGGGCAAAAACTCTTTGATTAAATAATCCTCAAATGATATCAACACAACCTAAAATTAGGAAATGACTAGTTTTAGGTTCAAATGGTCCAAAATAAGTCATTGATAAGTGGAGAGTTGTTTTACAACACTAAATTAACAAAACCTCGTTACAAATGAACAGGGTTTGTTGTTAGATTATAGATTGAGTTAAGAGAAACTCTTAATGAAGTTCAGTCCGTAAAGACAAGTATCTCAAATGTAACATAGATATCGGAAGACTTCCTTTACGTGAACTTCAAGATAGTGCCGCCCCAAACAAGAGTTAGAGTTTTCATCTTAAAAATTCACGAAACATAATGAGCACAACGCCTTAAAAGTGTTAATAATGATATGAAATATAAGAACACAAAAGTATTTTTCTGGGTGGTATCACAAGTTGTTATCACAAAGAATAAATGGTTCAATTCTTTCAGCTATTAGGGATTTTGACAAACACCTGCACTAAGATAGGGTTCAATTCGAAAGATACCTTACTGTATCCAAAAACACTGATTTATTTTTGGGGAAAATTTCTTTATATTTGAACAAGTATAGGATTGTTGAAAATTGTTGATCAAATATATAGGCAAAGAGACTTGGTCAAATATCCCACGTGCCTTTAGTCCCACATTTGAAAGGAAATAGAAGTTTTGACACTTAATAAGTATTTCTAACCTTTGCAGGGCTAATGACGTTACAAGAGGGGTGGGGTGGAGATTGGGTAATAATAAGTATTTTTTTTTAATTTGTAGTGAATGGACTTTTTCTTTTTCACTATTTTTTTTTGCTATTTTTTTTGTGAAATATATCTTCAACTTATGCAGACGCGGCATAAAGCATTAAGATATAATTTTGCTACTTTTTTTTTCATTTTTGGATGAGAATTGTTTTTACAAAATGATATCATTTAGGGCAATCCAGTTTTTACAAAATAATATCGTCTAAGGTAATCCAGAAACGTTTTTAAGCCCTATGCCAATGCATTACAAGGTGTCGATAAAGGACTTTTAGGATTAAAACCCAATAAACATTCTTCTTCCTTATTTTCTCATTTCATCGTCGCTTTTTGCTTCTGTACCCTCTCTCTCTCTCACTCTCTCTCATTGCTCCATCTTACTATCAATCTCTCTTTCTCAACAAAGCTCATTCTCTCTCTCTCTTCGGTGAGCTTTTTTTTTCGGTTTATGTTTGTAATTTTTTTTGTTTTTTTATTAATTTTTATATTTGTCAAAGAAGTATTAACTTTGGCTCCTGTGTATGATTGTATATTATCTCTCTAGAGATATCAAATGAGCTGGGCTGCCCATTTGGCACGAGGATACGACGCAAAAAATCTGTGTCGTGCACAGCACGGCACGGGTGACTTTGGGTTGTATCAAGCACGGCATGAGATATTGAACTGTGTCAGGCTTTAGTTTTTGGGTACTATGAGCTGGCACGATATGACATGACTTTAGGCACGAGCACGATACAAACACAATATGACCTAAAAAGTACGAAAAGTATGACTCTGAATACTTTTAAAAATATTTAATTTTATTTGTTATATTTTTATATCTACAAATTCTGTGTATCTTTTTAGTTTTTGCTTATTAATAAATACACTTTTCTTGTTCTTTTTTTTAAAAATAATTTTACATTAGTGATTTTTAATTGAATATTTTCTTTTCAAATAATTATGGGTGTATACATATTTTGATTATTATTTAAAATCAAAAAAAAATTATTTAATTAAATATTTCTAAAAAATTCATAAAATATTAAGTGTCTCAACAATTTAATAGATCAACCGAAGATGGGCACAAAAATATGCTTTAGCATGTTTGGCACACTACTTTCAATGCGACAAGGGCCCAGCATAAGCACGAGTATGACACAAGCTATTCTTGTGCTTATGGGTCATGCCGGGCCTAGAGTTTTGAAACTTGAGCCAGTACGAACACGACACGATGTTTTGTTGGGTCATGCCAAGTATGACACGAGGCACGAGTAGGCTTATCTTTCACAGGTCTGGTACGACACAACCCATTTGACATCTTTATATCTCTCGGTCTCTCTCTAGTCCTATTTATTTGGGTTTTTTATATTCTCCCCTCCCCTTCTCCCAACCCCCCGAAATATAGGAGTTGTCTCAATTTAGCCCTCAAACTATGAAAAGTTTCATATATAGCCCTTAAACCATAAAAGTGACATTTTCCTTTAAAAATGTTAACAGTGAAAGACATGCACATCACATGACCTAAGTTTAAAGGGTAAGTAATAACACTAAACTTTCATTAATAAATTAAAAAACCAGACTAAAAAAAACAAATTAATCTTCTTCTTCCTTGTTCTCACCACTGTTCCAAGGGAAGCAATTAACCCTCAAGGGTTCAATGAAAATTTTGAGGTTGGCAGAGCCACCCAACTGAATCTCCATATCCCGTTTTCTATTTTTTATTATAAAATCATAGGATCATATATACGGGTCTCCCTTCTTAAACCCGAACTCAAAATCTGCCAGCTACACAATTTAGGGAGAAAGCTACGGCAACCCAAATTCTCGTGTTCGTGCATCAATTCCCTCTACCATCTTCTTCATCGACTATCTTGCCACATAACCCTCGCTACACTGACCTCCCACCTCTCCTTAACCCCTGCAACCACAACCCTCTCGATTCCAACTGCATTATCCCATAGACTGAGTTGTGGACTCGTGGTTCTTCGACGCGTTTAAGAATGCCAAGAGTATGCAGAAGAGGAGGATTAATGGCTTGGTGGTGTTTGATGGTGAGGCTCAAAGCCTAGGAGTGAATTTGAGGGTTAATGGCTTCCATCATGCTCACTCTTCAGTCTTCTATCGTTTTCACTGTTCACTGTTTTGGAAGAAGATTAATTTGGTTTTTATTTTAATTTTATTAATTGAATTTGGAAGAAGATAAAGGTTCATAGTGTTATTACTAAATTACCCCTGAAGTTAGGTCATGTGATGTGCACGTTTTTTCTTCCATTTAACTTTACTCATGAAAATATCATTTTTATGGTTTAGGGGCTATGTATACAACTTTTTATATTTTGAGGTGTAAACTGAGACAAATCCTATATCTTGGGAGGAAAAAATTAAAAAAAAAAACCTATTTATTTATTTATTAGGGTTTTATTATTTTTTTTTTTTTGCAGGTTTTATTTTTATTTTTTATTTTGTATTGGTGAGAAAATCTCTAGGCTATTTTTCTCTCTGTTTGGCTATTTATTTTTCTGGCATTGTAAGTTAAGCCTTTTACCTGTATTTTCTCTGAGTTATAGACTCAAGGTTTGGGTAAAAATAAAAAAATAAATAAATAAACAAAAAATAAACATTATAAACTTTTGAGTATAAACTTTTGCCGACGCATTTTTACTAATATGCGTCAACGTAAGATTGACCAAATCAAAAATATTTTCGGTCTGATTTCCTTCTAGAAGCGACTTTTTTTAACACAATTTCTCTGTCGCATCCACAATTTGCTTTTAATGATAGGGTTTTCCGACGTAATTTGTCGACGTGTATTTGCATCGGAAAAAAATTGCCAACTCAAACACAAATATTTGTCTTGACGCTTTGATGAGTTAGAAAAAGTATCGTTTCTTGCAGTGTTATGTGCATTTCAAATTTATATAAACTTATTTTTTCTAATATAAGAAAACATTGATGGTAATATAGATGTCTATTTGAAAAAAAAAAATAGTATACTACTATTATTATTATTATTATTATTATTATTATTATTATTATTATTATTATTATTATTATCTGCTTTGCCATTTGTTCTCAGATCAATTCTTTTGCTTATTGAATCTGTAAATTATATCGCAAAATTTGCAATTTAGGTTTTTAGTTACATTACTTTATCGTACGATTCAACTGTTGTATGGGGGTGATGTGGTCACACTACTTGATGATGCCATGGTGATAGTTTAGGTACTTGAGACCTTGTGGCGTCTAAAATGCGGACTACTGGACTGGAGTAGTGATCACAAGACTTGAATCGGAAAGAAACTTTTCTAAAATAATGCTAATTCTTACCAGTTAAGTAGCCTGTTTCTGAAATCTCATCAAGCAGCACCGCCTCATTCCAAAACAATAGATGTTTAGCTCTAAAACCAGAACATGATTCAATTGTTGATTACATTTAGGAATTTGAGTTTGGTGGTATTTTTCTTTTTTCTTTTTAAAAAAAAAAATGGCTTACAAAATTTGAGTCTTCCCAATTAGAGTCTAGAGAGAAAAGAATAGAAGAAAAAAGTAATTAATTTGAACCGGACTAGTTTTTTTTTTTTTTTTCCTCTCTATGTTTAATTAATAATGCGGGAGAAAAAATGTCTTATTTTGATCCTCCACAATTTTTTATCTCTTTGTTTCTGTTCCTACTATAAATTTCCCTTTCTAACGAACATAGCCTTGAGATTTACAAGTCAAATATTTCAGGTTGCTTTTAGAATTATGTATATGTTTATTAAAGCTAATAATTAGAAATTCAAAATTATATTACGGTAATGTGTAACTGAAAACACTGGACTGTTTTCTTTTTTAGCAAATTATTGGAGATTATGACATCATACTGTAATAAAAATAGAAAAATATCCAACAATTAATTAACAGGAAAAATCTTTTAATAGTACTGTGTTAATAGAAATTGCAAAATATCCAGCGACTGGAAAATCCTTATAATAATACTGTGTCTACAGAACCATGAATATGGCCCATGTAACCATTAGAAAACGTTATACATGCATTGAGAATAGGAAGTGGAAAAAGAAAAATTCCCAAAAGCATATTAACATTTCTTCATGCTTATAGTACGGACATTTGTGGCAACATAATTTAAGAGTCTCCGGAGCCATTTGATCCTGTAAATTTTACAATTGGGGAAAAAAAAAAGAATTAAAGTTTATATCGGCTGATTAATCACATAAAGGGACAATGGGAAACATACTTCAAAAAAAGAAAAAAGATCGAACCATCTCCTGAGTGGTGTTGCGCTGCATGAGAACGAGGGCAGTTTATAGTGAGAGTGGCACTTGTCGATTGCGAAAATGTAATGACACAGGGCTGCATGTGTACGTAAACAAAACATAATAATCAAACCTTTGAAACTTCAAAACCCTCTAAGTTGATATTCACTTGGATATAAAACACACTCATCTTATTAACTATGCCATTAATGAATCTTATTCATTTTATTTATATAAAAAAAAAAAAGAACAAAAGAAAAATGAGTACCATTGTTTGGCCAGATCCTTGTCCATTGTCGTTGAGACAGATCACAAACGGTAAGCCAGTAAACGAGACTTGTGCGAATCCACTGGCCGGAACAGAAACCTGGATTGTGTTCGATCCATCACCGGAAGGAGTAGGAATTGCACTAGATTGGACTGATCCAAATGCAGAGGATGAGTTTTGAGAGGAACTGTCCGTTAATCCGAACGTGCAAAACTCGGGCGGCGATGAGGTTGGAGGGTCTTGAGGGGAACTGCTTCTCAACTTATCTGAAGATCGTGACGAAACAATCAGTCAACATCCATAATATCCACATTTCTTTGTTCTAACAATATGTAACAGGATTGTACAAAATATTGTTAAGAAACATGATCAAGCACAGTAGTGACCGTCTTTTCTTAACCGTTGATCAGATTACTCAAAACAATCATTGATGGAGATTGGACAGTCACTACTTATATTGGCATGGCTCAATGTTACATATTAGGACATTTTAGGCTTTGGTTTCACATTAGTAACTTGATTAAACAAAGAGTACATACCTATATTCCTGAATGAAGAACTTTCTGATGTAGAAACAAGGGATTCATCAGCGGACTGCCTTGAACCGTTGTCATCCATATTTGCTGTACGCATTTCACCAGATTGGACTGATAGAGACGCAGAGGACGGGTTTTGAGGGGAACTGTCTGTTGCTCTGTCTGTGCGAAACTCGGGCGATGAGGTCGTAGGGTTTTGAGAGGAACTGTTTCTCAAGTTACCTTAAAATCATGACAAAGCAATCAGTCAACATCATTAATATCCAAATTGGTCAATTTGTTCTAACAGTATATGTCACAGGAGTCTTAGGCTTTGTACAAAATCTAGTTAAGAAACATTAAGAACAATCATGACTATCTTTTTTTCAACCATTGATCAGATTACTTCTAACCATTGATGATGGAGATTCGACAATCAGTACCACTATGTGTAGTTAAATTACTTAGCAAGGACTACTTATCAGTAACTTTGCTATCAAATAGTACCTCTATTCCTCATCCGGCTTTCTATCCACCATGCTTGTACTTCGTCATCAATTTCATCATCAGACTGCATTAGATCATAGTCATCCCTATCTGGTCTATTGCCTTTTACACGTTTGTTTCCTGCTACGAAGTATATATGAAGTTAGTTTCTTCGCATTATATCTTATAGAGAGAGCAATGTTTGGTACTTAAAACTGCCTAGTTATGAAAAGAGAGGGGAGAATATTACCAAACAATGATGTCCTCGTCACGTGAGTGGGAGTGGAAGCTTGAGATAATGGACGAAAACCGTGTGACACAGCTGGAAAAGTTTGAGCGACAGGCCGAAGAAAACTGGATGTGGAGAATCGCCTGGTCTCATTATTTGAGCTGAACGTTGACCCGTATGAAAGGGTAGAACCGAAAGATGAACCGGAGGAGGTACTAGAACTCAGCTCGTTGGTAGGAATACCATGTTGGGTTGATGAACTAGAGTGAACAGATGAACCAAAAGCTGAAGCAGAGGAAGTACTAGAACTCAGCTCGTTGGTAGGAATACCATTTTGAGGTGATGAACTAGAGGGATCAGATGAAACAAAAGCTGAAACAGAGGAAGTGCCAATACTCGGCTCAGTCGTAGGAACACCATGTTGGGTTGATGAACTAGACTGATCAGACGAACCAAAAGCTGAAGTAGAGGAGGTCCTAATAATCGGTTCGGTCGTAGGAAAGCCATGTTGGGGTGATGAACCAGAGGGACTGGTTGAAGGAAAAGCCGGCTTCTTCACAAGTTTAATTGGAGACCCTAAGGTGGGCACAGCAAGGAAAGAGACGAGAACGTTACTATGGCCAAGTTGAATACATGCAAAACTATAAATGGACGTTCCAAAGAGCATTGTGCTATCTGGCTGAGAAATTGTATAAGAAGAGCCCAAACCTCTTTTCCGGATCACAGTTGGGCCACCAGACGATGGAGGAGTTGTATCGCTTTCATTCGACGGGGAAAGAGAATTCGGGTGACGCAAAGATCCAATGGACGGAGTTTTGGAAGGGCCCGAAGTTGAACCAAAAGGACGCATCTGACTGAGTTGAGGTGATCCTGAAAGAGAGAATATGACCAAGAAAAGAAAAAGAGAAGTAATTGAGAACTGAACAAGTGAATCCATTTGAATCTAATTACACTAGTTATAACTCATTGTCAACCATAGCACATGTGTATTCAAATTAAAATGAACAGAGCATATAAAAAACCATGGGAACATTGTCACATTTATTTTGGCATGTAATTAATCATGAAACTCATCACGTCTCTTCACACAAATAAATAAATAAATAAATAAATAAAATTAAATAAATATGAGGACATGAAAGGAAGGAATTAAAGCATTAAGGACAGCCAAAGATATATTCTTGTACGAATGTGATAACACGTTCTATTAGTACTTTCTTCAAGAACTTACGTTCTCAATCAAATTTTCTTTCAAGAATCTTTCTCAGCTGCCTTAATGGCGTCAAACCCACTTGCATAATGTTTTTGTTTTTCATTTTTTAAAAAGAAGAAATCTTGATGGCGGAAGTGAGAAAATGTTTACCTAGAGATAATGTTGAGGAACTTTCGGTAGAAGAAGAAGAGAGTGAGGACGACGTCGTTTGTGAAGCAGACACAGAAGCTTGAAGAGCAGGAGACTCCTCAGTTGAGGCTGCAGCAGCAGAGTTTGAATCTCCAGTAGCCGGTTCAGGCGGACTTCCGAATGAGGACATTGTTGCTGATTATTTTCTGTTTGGAAACCAAGAAAATCCGCTTTGGAAAAACCAACTAACAAGGTACAATTTTTCGTGTGATGTAGTGCTGTTGAAGTGAGAGTTGTTCTTGAATTTCTTGAATCCTTATAATAGAAGTTTAGTTTAGTAGGGAAACAGAATGAAAGAGAAAAAATTTCTGAGATAATAATTAGACGGAGATGGGATGAAGTTGGAAAATGGAGATGAGTTTATACATAGTTTCCTAAAAGAGGCCAAAAATCAGAGCGATCGAGCTGGTGAGGCGGGAACTGCGTGCAAATTGCAAGATCACTCAAGCGATGGGCCGTACGAACTGCTGCCACCAGCCCAACCCAATATGCCTAGGCCTTAATTTCTTGTCCAAATTAGGAAATGGATCAGCCTGGTCCAGGAGTAATTGCGAAAATTAGGAGGACGACTAAATTTTTAAATTGTTTTAAGGAGATGTCTATGTTTTAAAAATTACAATTAAATGTTTATTTTTTTAAAAAAAAATATTGTATTTTTATTTTTATCATTAGGTGAGTTGTATATTTAATTATAAATTTTTGAGCTTAGTGAGACTCATATATTAAGTTTTAGGCCAAAAATTGGTTAAATAACTACTCAGCCCAGAATAACTTGGGGCAAAAGTGATTTTTCTATGAATATTTTTTTACATGACTTGTTAGGAGTGTCACAGTATTTATGACTATAAATATATGACCTTTTCAGGACTATCATTAACTAAATAGAGTGACTATCCGCTGCTTATTGTAATAGTCGTTAGTCGTAAAAAATTATTCTATAAAGTATTGTTGAAAAGTCATTTTACCCCAAAACACTACCGTTCAAGTATATTTCCTGTCCAAATTTGCAAAAGGAGCTTAAGGACGCAAAACAATAAAATAAAATTAGGTTGCATATGGTATTTTAGGTTAACATGATGATGGTTGTCAGTTTGTCAAGGAGACTATACCGACTACTCTAGCAGGTGTTGGGTCCAATAAGGACTCGAGTAGTCACACAATTAAATCTCGATCAATAAATGTTAAATAAATTAGTAATCTCAGTTAAATAATAAAATCGTTTAAATAATATTTTATGGATATTTATACATAGTATCACCACTATATGTTAGTAGAGATGTGAAGTTAACTTACAAAATTCATAATAATCTCATATTTTTGCATACGCTCTAGAGATGTACACGAAAAGTTGAAAAAAAAAAAATACTAAAAACATAACTCGTGTTTAACACCTTATATTAAGAGAGTTATAAGGTCACAAAAATTTCTTGGTGAGACTATCGTCTTTTTTTGGTTTGTGTAAGTGACACTCTTTAGATTCCGTTTTCTTTCTTTTTTCTTTTTTTCTTTCGGCTGGGTATTAGGATAAGAATTATATATTTTGGAGACTTTTTTTTTTTTTTTTTTGAGGGAGAATATATTTTGGAGACTTACGTCAGACCAATAGAAGTTTCAGTTGGGATTTGGAGGCGTATCGTGAAAATCTATTCTATGTCTAATAAGCTTATAAACATCATAATCAACCAACGCACAAATTTGATCAGATAATAAAATTTTAATGGCCATATTCTTATTTTATGTGAATATTATATGGGCCAGACAGAAGATGGGGGAGGAAATATGAGAAGTTGGGAGAATGGGACATTTGGGACAGCTACAAACAAACAACCGACTGTGCCTAGTGAAACCCTCCTTTACATTAGAAAGTGTCAAAGCAGCTTCACAGCTTTGGTTTCTACGATGCCTGCAGCCTCATCAGAGCCCAAGTACCGATTTTCATCTCTCTCTCTCTCTCTCTCTCAAAGCTAAGACCCAACATTTAATTCTTCTCTGCAACCGACAACTAATATCTGGCATGGTCTATTTTGCTTGATTGATTGTTCAGATTCAAAGACAAGCATGGAAGCTCTGTCTCGTTTTCTATCTCAGAAAATGCAATAAATTGGGGTTTAGTTTGGTAGAAGACAGAACTTTTGTATCAAAATTATCAACTAATTACTTGCGTGGTATGATAACAATTCACATTGGTTTTCTTGAAAGGATCACTTACATCAATTGGTGGACGATTCACGTACGAAAATTGGTAAACTTAGTAATATAGCATACTCTAAAAGTCTCTTAAAAGTAAAATATTTCGAGGACAAAAATTTTGAACTTTACTAATTTAGTTGCATAGAGTTGAATATGATCTGAATTTTAGGAAAATACCTTGTTATATGTCATATTTGAATTCTGTGCAAGTAAAGGCCTTTATGGTTACAACTTACAAGGGTAGGGAAGCCTTTATAACATTTGTCAGTTGTATTGGTCATATGGGTAATTGTTGCCATGACTCACAAGCATTAGCTAAAGGTTAAAACTGAGACCTGTGGGGTTCAGGGTACCATGTCATATTATGCTTCACGACCTCGTGAACTATGCACGGAGCTTTCACCGGCGGCCCAACTCTAGTTAATACTGATTAGTGGTTGATACGAAACACAAGCACAACCATAATGCGGAGAGATATTCCTTAGAGGAATTAGTTCAACACTATATACTAATAAATGTGTGCCATACACTTTTAATAATATGAATTCATTTTAATTAGAACGTGACACTTTCTATGTATCAATATTTTCTTTTTCTTTCTTTCTTTTTTTTTTTTTGTAGGGACTCTTTGTATCAATTTTAAATTTGGGGCTAAACCTCTATTTGATTGAACTTATTTTGAGAATAAGATAAATATCAACATATGTCGAAAGAAATAAGATATGAAAGTACTCTGTTTTTCTTTTTTTTTTTTTTACCTTTTCCTTGTTCATCCATATTTTTATAACTAAACAATTATACAAAAACCTTACATTAATGATTAATATCGTTTCTATCCCTCCCCACCATTTCCACTATCCTAAAAAGAAAAGACAGAATGAAGAGCTAGTCCCACAGTCTCTCTCTCTCCTCCACCATTACTATGATTTAATATAATCCCCGATGTCATTCCCTCCTTATGCCACGTCACCATGTGAGCCCATATGGCCCTACTCCTCAACCGCAACAGTTACTACGCCACCCAGGAAACCAAATTCCTACACAGATGAAGCCCGTGCATACCACGCGCCGCCTCACTCCCCCAATTATGAAGGAGCTCAGTCACCCGAGCCACCGTCTGATAGTCGAACGCGCTATATACAATTCCCTATTGTCAACTATCATCACCACCGTCCACTCTCAACCCCGCTCTTCATTAAACTGCCCACACCTATCTCCACCGGAGCGAGCAAAAAGCGCGTGGAGAACCAGAATAAAGCTTCTTTCTTCCCTTTTCTATAAAGGGCAAAAAAGGAAAATCAACGACGGCTCGCCGGAGAAGCCACCGGAGACAAATAAACCTGGCTCTGAAACACCGTTTTTCCGATCTTGAACCCCGGAACGACCGTGAAATTCACTCGGAGCTCCGAATCGTGATTCGGGTCGATCTCGCCGGAGGAGAAGAGCACTTCTTGGGTCACACACTCCATGTAAACCTCTGAGAATCTCGAGTCCTTCCTCACCTGGAAAACTGTGACATCTTCTCCGAACGAGAAAGCCAGAGAGTGGAGAAGCCATACCCGCTTAGCCATCTCCGCGAACGCCGCGAAAAATGGCGTCTCCGGGTACCCGCATGACGTCACCATCTTCCTCTGGTTCAAGTTCCCGAAAAACGAACACTCCATTTTCGCGTGGACCAGCTGGAGGTACTTGGTCCTCAAGAATTTCCCGAACGACGAGTTCGGGTTCTGAGTGAAGAGGTGTTTCGGGCTCACCGATTTCAGCTTCTTGAACTGGTTGAAGAAACCCTCACCGGCGCCGGCACCGGAGGGAGGCGGCGACTCGCCGCCGGGAATGCTGAAACCGGGATGGTTAAACCCTTCGAGCATGGTTTTGCATACGAAGGACTCGAAAGCCAAGCACCTGTGGCTCTGTTTCGAGAACGAAGCTTCGGGCTCGATGACTCTCACGGCGGCGTCGAGATCCCAGTTCGCCGAGTCCATTTCCCGGACCAAAACCTTGACGAAGCTCCGTACCGATCTGAGAGTCACGTGGTTGAGGAACTCAGTGAAATGGGTTGGGTTCAGACCCGAAACCTGGAGATTGTCGAAAACAGAGAGCGACCCACTTGAGTTGAGCTTCTTCTCCATGGACTTGTTCATCGAAACAGAGTCCTCAAGCTTTTTTCTGAGCTCAGAGATATCGGAGTCCTTCCGATCGACCTCGGCCTCGAGCTTTTTGATGGTGATTTCGTAAGTCTTCATTAAGCCCTGTTGCTCTTGAATCTCAGCGAGCATTATGGTGACTTGTGGTGAGAGATCGAGCTCTTTCTTCAGAAAGCTTCGTTTGAGCACTGAAATGGCTTTGAGCTCATGGACCACGGCCAGGTCAGCGCCCTGAATGGCTTCGCCATTGTAGGGGTTCTGGGCCATTTGGAGCTCCGCGTAAGCTGCTTTAATGGAGGTTATCCCAGCAAAAAGCTTGGCCACCAGAGCTTCCATGACTGCTCTGTTTCGAGCTCTGACGTCTTCGCTGACCTTGTCGAAGTGCTTTGACTTGTCGAAAACGTCGTCGTCTTCATGCTCCTTGACCCTGCAACCTTGTGGCGTGAGCAAGCAAATGCCATTGTTGGAGGAGATTCGGGTCGCGGTTCGGAGGTTGATCACTTTCTGGAAAGTCCGAGCCAGTTTGCTCTTGCTAGTCAGAGCAGATTTCGGTCTCACCGTATCCATAATGATATAATCTAATCAAAATAAGTGAAAATAATACTTAGATTTAAGACCTGTTTTGGGGCATAAACGGAAAAGAAAAAAGTTTTTGATGGGTTTTTGGTAAAGAAGAGTCTTTGTGCGGAGAAGATGAAGAAGAAGAAGAAGAATTAAACTGAAAGTGGTTTTAGAAAGAAAGAGTGTGATTTTAATGGGAAAAAGCAGAGCACAAAACTTTGACTATATCAGATTCGAGCCAGAGATAAGAGAGGAAAATAAGTAAATAAATAAATAAAAGTAGGGTTTTAAAGCGCGGGAAAGAAAGAAAAAGAATAGAGGAAATTACTAACTGAAGACAAAGTACCCATACCAGAAGAAACTTTCTTTTTTTAAAAAAAATAATAATAATCTTTAGGGAAAAATATTGTTTTTACTAAAATTAAAAACTTGGAGTATGATTTGAAAAATAAATTTGAGTTTTTTTTAGGTGGTGGCATACAGAGGGATGATAATGTTTGTGGAGCCTAGTCAGTGAAGCTGTTGATGACTACCATCTAATCATGGGGCCTACATACCACGTACGTCCACTAGAAGTGGCAGAGGGTTTCTCTGGTATTTGACTGTGGGACACTGGGACTACATGATTAACGACCTAGATGATGCATGAACTAGGAATCTCATACACATATTATATATAATATATATAATGTTAGATTTTGGTTTGAAAATTAATTAATTAGAATTACACAATTGGTACATTTGATTCTCGTACTAAGTGGAAGAAAACTAAGTTGAAGATCAAACAGCGTAAGAGTTAAGATCGTCGTAGGCCGAATTTATGTGAGTAATTAATTACTTGTCTAATGTTTGACAGAGATCAAAGCTACAGTTGTAGGGGTGAGCAGTCTTCATTTCTTTGGTTCGCTTACTTAAATCTTACTAAATATGCAATAAACTGAATTATGAAGCCAGTGAAATTAAATGCGATAATAAATTCATGGATATCTGGAGAGGTTCTCTAACATTGAAGTATTGATGATTATAGTTGTTTTATCTCATTTTTGTACTTCTATTTGTCATGATTCGACAAAATATACTCTTTGTATGTACCGATTGAATCTATTAAATGAAATGACGCACTTTTTAAAAATAGAAAGATTGTTATATTTGTCAATGACCATTATAATCTGAGGAATGCTAGTAATATTTTTTTTTTTTTTTTTTTTGCATTTTCTTAATCTTATTGTTTGACATGTGGATTCCACTATAATTTATTGTATTATTAAAATATTAAACTGGATAACGAAATCCGTGTCAAACAGTGAGACTGAAGAGTGTAAAAGAGGATGAGAAAGAAAATGCGTTTAGCATTTCTATTACAATTTATAGAGTTTGGTTTACATACACAATTAATGACAATATATCTATCTAATCAAAATTGTCCTTAAGGTTGCTCTGTTCACACTCACTAATTAATAATCTTGATATTAACAAAACTCCTGATCGAAATTGAAAACTATTTATTTTCTAGGGGAAAAGTGCAAGCGTCGGTCACAATTGACGCATTTGAGTCGTCTATTCTTGTGAGCTTCACGTGAATTAAATGATAAAAACCAATAGCTACATCAGACGTGATTGTTAGTAGCACAGCTCTTTATTAGGAATGTGTTGTTAGCAAAACTCATCATAATCTGAACAATTGTTTGCTTACTTCAATCCAAAGTCCTAATTACAATTTTATTGTATTTTTTCCATCTTTTTAAACTATAAGATTTTAGTACATTAATAACCCTTTTATTTTTATAATATATTTCTGAAAAAAAGAAAGAAAAATAAAACACAATGTTCTAGACTACAGTAATCGTCAATCTAGCTAGATTTCACAATATTCTAACTGTGTTCTCGTCAATTTAGTATGAATGTTAGCTCTTGTAAACTAATTTTTAGCTTGTACTATATCCAACTCTTTCAAATAAGTTGTTTTAAGCCCTTTAAAACAAAAAGTTTTAAGCTTATTATGCTTTTATTTTTCAGTTAAGAACCTGAACAATTATATTTTCTTTCATTGATATTTGTTTTCAGAAAAACTAAATATAAAATGACTTGTTTAATCGGTTATAACGAACTGTTATTATGATGTTTTGTGTGTGTTCTTTTTTGAACCCGAAAAAAAAAAATTGTGATATGACCCCAATGATTTAACTTATTGGCAAAAATTCGTCATTAATAATTTAATTGTTTAACTGTCCCCCATGTGAATTAGACAACTTGTTTCTTGCAACACTCAAACTCATGTAACGAAATCTTCATCAAACTTAATTGTGTTTCTCCATTGATCCAAACAAAATGATCGGTTTTTTCCGTAAAGGATAAATAAATTGTTTTATTTATGAAACAAATCATTATTTTAAATTTCTAAAATAAAAAATAAAAATAAAAATAAAAACTAAAGGTTGTAGCAGTGCAATTTGGCCGATCTTGCCTCTTATTTATTATAATTTATGCATATTCTTAAACCATGTAGTTTGAAGTTATTAGAAGAAACCAAATCAAATGGCATTTACATTTGCTGCTTGGCGTGATTCTAATGGGATTTAGACTTTAGATTGGCAAGTTAAGCCCTAAATTTGACAAATTTAACTGATTGAAATTTTATCATTGATTTAGTACTTCTAATGAATATTTCACAAGGAAAAACAATTACATGCTAAATAAACATATAATCTATGAAATTAAAAATTCTAAATCAAAAATTCAAAAAGTTTCAAAAATTTAGTTTAAAGTATTATATGCATGGGGTTTGAATCACAATATCACAAAATTTTTTCTCCAAATTAACTGCATACCTTACCGGTAGTATGAAGATTTTATAAACCGCACCTAACCACATTAGTGAAAAAAACGCAATGCTTACTATAGTGCGGTGTAATTTGACCAGTTTTTCAACGGTGTCTCAATATCTTTCTTTCTTTTTCTTTTCTTTTCTTTTTTTTTTTTAACGCCTCTAACAGATAAACATATCCCTTCGGAATAAAGAGTGAAACAGTAGTATAAGAATAATA
Organism: Trema orientale; assembly: GCA_002914845.1. Taxonomy (NCBI): domain Eukaryota; kingdom Viridiplantae; phylum Streptophyta; class Magnoliopsida; order Rosales; family Cannabaceae; genus Trema; species Trema orientale. The sequence continues at coordinate 715,894 of JXTC01000042.1, read as the reverse complement.
AGAGCCTGAAATGGCCAACACCAAAAACACTGCTGTCTGCAACTCAGAACCAAAATATTTGGTACGAGAACTGACAAGAAAACAGCATTTAGCTTCCTTTATTATCCTTTTTTTTTTTTGTTAAGACTTTATTATCCAATATTTACGACACCATACAGGACGAAAAATAATAATAATAATTGCAGTTGAAAAAAAAAACTGTTTATTGTAAGAGCATAGGGTATTTTATGCATACAATTTATTTATTACATAGTTAATCTGTATCTTTCTAAAATAATATAATTCAAGGTCCCCAAACGATGACAAAGAGAAACTTTCTTTTTTAATTTTGTTGAATGGAACATGCAACATGCAAAACATGTACAGCTAATAAATTAATAATTAGTATTGAAAAGTGCATTTTATCATCCTTTTTATTAGTCTTTAACAAGTGACCTATACTCAATTCCTGCGTTTGGAACGATATAGCAACAACATTTGTTTAACTACGTTATAAAAATAAAAAAAAAAGTTAAAAAAAAGTATAAATATGTGTTAAATTAATTATGAGGGAGAAGTTATTATCTATATATCCGGTTAGGTCGATTGATAAAAAGATCAAAAGAGCATATATAAGAGCTGGATTTTGGTCTATTCCTTCCCATTGATACTGGTCACTAGAGTTCAATACCTCTACTGCCGTGATTATTTTACGTGTATTTTAAATTGTATCAGTTTTTTCTCTTCCCTCTAAAGTATTGTCTCATAGTCTTGAATTGATTCCTTTATCATTCTTCAGAAAAATAAACTCAGAAATTTTGAATCCGTTTAGTTCGCCTATTTGAATGTGTGTATTTGAATAGAAATTATGGAATGTGTTGGGGCCGTTTGTTTCACCCATTCTATTCCATTCAAATGGAAAACTCATTAGAATGTGTGTTTGTTTCAATAATCCCAGTTTTTCATTCAAATGGTCTTTTAGAATGGGTGTTTGTTTCAACAATTCAGTTTTTCCATTCAAATGGGTCATCAGTCACATCAACTATTGGAATGGATTTTTGTGTCTTGGATGAGAATGGAGGGGAGGAGGTGTTTTTGAATGATCCATTCCAATGCTCCCATTCTAATTACAACACATTCTAATATTTTTCCATTCAAATATCTTCTATTCCAATAATAACTCATTCTTGAATTTCTATTTAAATACACCCATTCGAATGGGTGAACCAAACGGGGTATAATTGGAATGAGAGACGAAAAAATAGTAGAATGGGTTGTAATTAGAATGGGAACATTAGAATGGACCATTTAAAAACACCTCTTCCCCTCTATTCTTATTCAAGACACAAAAAAATTATTACAATAGTTAATTTTTCTGATCGACCATTTGAATGGAAAAACTGAATTGTTGAAATAAACACAAATTCTAAAAGATTATTTGAATGGAAAAACTGGAGTTGTTAAAATAAACACTCATTCAAATGAATTTTTCAATGGTCGAAACAAACGGACCTTTTATTTTTGGGCGCGTCTACAGTAGGGGCGCCCCTACGTAGGGTCCTGTCTATTCACCGTTGGATGGGAATCTGTATATAAATAGATTCTCCACAGATTCCTGTTATTCTCCACAGATTCCCATCCAACGATAATTAAGGCATGACCCTACGTAGGGACGCCCCTACCGTAGCCATCCCCTTTATTTTTTATTTTTTTTTCCTAACGACAATCGATGTATTGAAATGTGGGACCTAGAAATAACGTTTCAAAAAAGACAGCCGAAAGAAGATGGAAGATGGTGACGAAAACACAGTTCTGATCCAGAGATGTGGGTTCCACAACAGATTACAGTATAAATGGCACATTTATTTAGACATCAATAAAATATTACTTTCATAATAAATCATAAATCGTAATACAAGAAATATTATAAAGGACAATTTTAAATACACTTTTCTGTCCTTTTTTTTTTTGTTTGACTCTTCTAATTTTACTATTGCATACGGAGATTCCATTACTTAGTTTTATATTTTAATAATATAATAATTATAATACAATAGAAATATTAAATAGTAAAACTAAAGAGAGTAAAATATAGTCTCTCTATCACACGTTAAAAAAATTGTATCATCGTACGTAAGTTACTCTATTACGGTTTGACCATATATTGTTACTCGAATATTAGACTTAGCAGTTATTAATTAGTAAAAGTATTAAACATATGTGGAAATGAAACATTTATAATAAATATACTTGTTTTTTTGAATATTAAACATATATGAACAATAATATTACTTTTTTTTCATTTAAGGCTGTCATTGAAAAATTTCAAATAAAAAGGTTTTTATTAGGGGAAAAACATAATTAGGGGATTTTTTATAATTAAAAAAATTACTATAGTTTTGAATTTTGATCATCTATGCTGCTTGCTTCTTAGATGGTAGATTTGTGGGACCAACCTGGTTTGAGGTTGTGAAAACAAAAATAGTTTCCGTAATTATGGGTCATATTGTTTGAATTATGTTGACCAACACACAAAAAGTTAAAAAGGATAAGTAGCTACTCTTAGGAATATTAAGGAAGGCCGGAAGGATCCCTAGATCACAAGATAGTGGATTTGCTTCAAAAAGGTGAATTAGTGGTCATTGAGATCATTCGCTAGTAACTGCTATAATCAATGTTGAAAATAAAATAAAGCAGGCCAATTCCTAATCCCAAAATTAACTATACAAAATCACGAGATGTGACCCATAAGCCAACCATTACATTTGTCATTTTGATATTCAAATTAATTATGGACAAAAGTATTGTTTCCATTCCATATTTTGGGTATGAATTGATTTTTTTTTCTCTCTTTTCTTTCTCCTTTTTTTTTTTTTTTTGCTTGAAAACGACTGATTGGTATTTTATTATGTCAGTAAATTCAAAACAATCCTGGTACAATGGATGACTAAACCATATCACAAAGAAAAAAGTGTCGCAGCATAGTTTATCCAATTATATATTGTTACGTGATTAATATACAAGCAATACTATACGCGTAATACTATAGGCCACCATATATGCCTAATATCTTATAATATGTCAGTACGTTATTAATTAATTATACTTACACTTCATATGAGGTCAATATGAGACTAATTTTATTAATTATCATTATTTGATAATAGACTAATATGTTATTGTGGTGTTAATCAGACACCATTAATGTTCCATAATATTTTTCTTAATACATCAATTTACACATAAAATTTATGGTATTAAATGGTAGAATATGATTAGGTTACAATGGAATGATATTACAACTGAGTGTCAAATATGATGTTGAAAATTTTATACTGACTAGCCATAGGAATGAATACAGGTTTATGAGGGATTTGAGCAATAAATTAATATTTAAAGATGAAACCCCAAGCAGAAGTACAAGCCAAATGTTCCTATGTGACCGCACAAACTCATATATTTCCCTTTAAAAGCGGAAAAAATTAAAGATGAATTATATATATATATACATATAGGGTGATGTTTCAATAGAGATTTTTTTTTTTACTCCATGGATGAGTATTTTAATTTAAGCCATTAGATTTTGATCTAATGGTTATAATAATATTAGTAATTTTATAAAAAAAATATATAACTAATATATATATAAATATTTATAGATAGTTATTTATGACAAAAAAAAAATCGTAACCTGTTTGTAACTTATAAATTGGACCTTTTTTTTTTTTTCATTCCCATTCCATTTCCTCTATTAATTCTTGTATTTTTATTCTCGTTCCCAGTAGCGGAGCAGAAATCTATTTTAGGGGTAGAAGAAATATAGAAATCACAAAAACTAACTTAAATAAAGATTCAATAAAGATTAATTTGCTTATATATTTTTCAAGTTTAATCTCAAATATCTAGATTATAATATGAAATTATCTTCTTCGTATTTATAAGAAGATATATGCGAAATTAATTCTGACACTAGTTGATGTTATATTAGTATTATCTCTCATATATTGAATAACGAGTGCAATTTTTATTTATTATGCTTTCTATTTTTTTTTTTTTTTGAAAAGGAAATGCTTTCTAAATTAGAGATAGAAAACCCACCTATTTTATAAAATTTACAAATTAGGAGAAGAAAACAAAAATAATATAATATTTGAAAGCTTGTTATTTTTTTATATAATATATGTATATTATAAATAAAACATTATAATTGAATATGCTGGTGAAACAAAAGACATTTTTTTCTCCAACATATCTGAGTATAAATATACACAAAACTCACTCTTATTTTAAAGAAAAATGGTTTAAATTTAATAAGGTTTCAAACTAAATATATGCATATATATGGTTCCTAATCCAATAGGTATTTTTTTTTTACTTATCCATAAATATTTTTTGTAGCCGTTGGATCATTATCTAACGACTACCATAATTTGAGTAATTGAAAAAAAAAATAAGTATTCATTATTTAATATTTTTTTTTCTCCATATTTTATTGAGAAAAGATGTGAGTGATGAATTTTAATTGGGTAAAACAATAACCATGAATAGGTAAAAAAAATACATACTAGATTGGTATCATATATATAATATAATATGTATAATGAGAAAAATTATGAATAAATTGATTTAATACATAAATACTAAACTATATATATATATGGTTGCCAATCCGGTAGGTTCAAAACGAAAAACTAACCGTGTATATCCCCTTAAAAAAAAAATCTCAAAAAAAAAAAAAAACCGTGTATATATTTTAAAAAAAAAAGGTTTTTATCAGAACTTTCCTTTGAAAGCCCACTCCTTTTTTATGATATCAAAACTAACAGTATATATTCCAAAAAAGAAAAAAAACCCTATATATATTAAAGTTTTATATATTAATATTATTTTATCAAAACATTTTTCTTAAAAAAACCATTCCAAAAGTAAATTGTTTTGCTTAAAAAGTCATTTCAAAAACTTATTCTTACCTCAATGAAAAGAGGATTCTCTAAAAAAATTGAATGGAATGATTTTAGGTAAAAAATGACTTGTTATTGCAAGTCATCTTCAACTTAGTCAAAGTATTATCCATGGAGCAAGAACAAAAATCTTCATTCAAATATGACTCTATTGAAACATGGTCCATATATATATATATATGAACTAATCCAGTATGTATTTTTTTTTACCTATCTATAGGTATTGTTTTACTCTATTAAAATTCATCATGCATGTCTTTTCAGGGTAAAAAATGAGGAGAGAAAAACATTAAATAATGAGTATTTATTTATTTTTTTTTCAAATATTCAAATTAGAGTAGCCGTTAGATAATGATCTAACGACTAAAAAAAAGAACTATTGGATTTGAAGCCTATATATATATATATAACTACTATAGAAACGCAAATGTCCCTCGGAATTCTAGCTTATCCTCGACCTAATTGCTTACTTAATTTTTTTATTTTTTATTTTTGGTAATTTTCGTTTTAGCTTAAAATTGATCATGCAGTAAATGTTATCTACGGTTTATTCTTTTTTTTTTTTTTTTGCTTTTTTTCTTTCTTTCTTAAAAAGATAAATATGTCATCATAATCATGACATATGTTATTATCACATGTATTTTATTAAACAATTTCTGTGATCATATTATGGAAGAATTGACACATATTTTGTTTAGGAAGGAACACATACTATTGCCCTAATATACTTTTTTATTAAAATAATAAAGAAAATTATCAAATAAGGATTTGTTGTTAGTATACCAAAAGATAAATGATGTGTTGTTATTTTTTCATTACTTATAATAATTTTTATATATTATTTTATTTTATAACCATATAGATGTCTTCCATATAGATGATTTTAAAGATTTTCTATATAAATTAAAGAAAAGAAATTTAAAAAATGGGAATTTTTATGTATTATTTTATTTTATAACCATATAGATGTTTTCCATATAGATAATTTCACAAATTTTCCATATAAATCAAAGAAAAGAAATTTTAAAAAATGGGTCACGTGCCTTAGGCACGTGTAGCCGTAGCTAGTATATATATATATAATGTTACTACACATAGGTAAAAAAAAAAAAAAACCTACTAAATTAGTGTCCTATATATATATATATATAAAATATATGTTAGACGCAAATATGGAATCTCACGAACTTTCAAGAACTCTTTGTGTGGATCTCTCTCTTTAGGCTAATGTGGTGGAAAGACCTCAGAGTGGTTGTGATCTCCATGCTAATGTGGCGATCAAGACACAATGAATAATCTAATGACGGGTAAAAATCATCGTCAGATGGTCAAGACACAATGGAGAATCTGATAAACAGAGTTGATCAAGGCAGGGATTAGGGGAGGGAGGGCGGTAATGCTTCTTTAAAATTAGGGGGATTGTTCTTTTTGGTGTGTGCATGTGAATACATCAAGCTAGCAATATGAGAATGAGAATGAGTTTGTAATGGATTGAGTTACTCCTTTCGACTTTCTCTATGTTTATAAGAGATTGAGCAATTTTTTTGAATACTAATCTTCACATAATCGGGTGAAAATATTGAGCCATAATTAAAGACAAGGAATTCAGGAGTAAAATGACTCAGATGGATGATAAATCTACACAAGCAATCTCGATAGGGGTTCCGGAGGGAAAAAAAAAATCTCAATAGCTAGGGGTCCACTGAGAGTCTAGAATATTAGAGCTGATCATCACCCCACAAAAATGTGCCTGCAAATGTGGGTCTAACTACTAGTCCATTAAGTACTATTTAATGTGCAGTCCGGATTTTGAACAATCATCTTTCACCTAATTGATACAAGAAATATGGGGTCCCTTAAAATCTCAGGACTTTTAGGTGATTTTGGACAAACAGTAGTGCTAATAATGGTCCAAATTTTGGTACGTAGGGTCTATGTCCTCCAATCTTAAAGGGTTCTGCGCCAAGAGTTTCAACCCAATTGTATCTATTGGAGCCTCAAGCTTGCCCAGAATTAATGCTTTTCTTCAACCCTCATTAACTATATGCATGTTGGGAATGTCATATTTCTTTTAGGTTTATAACCCTTATATTAAGTTTTGAAAATAATTAATTCGATCTTATAGCTCAAATTGATCGGATAATATATTAGATGAAACTAGGGGTAATTACAAATATATTTCGTGTAGGTTTTAACTTTTTAAAATTTAACCACACACTCTTGAAAATTACATTTCACCCTTTGAAATCGTATTATAAAATTCTAAGTTCGGCTTTGTAATATTTGATTTATTTAGGTAAAAAGTTTTAATTGATGAAAATTTCATTCCAATAATGTGTTTTGAACAAAAACTATTTTGAAATAATTCCTAAATTAATAGAAAGTTGTTATCAAACAACTCAAAATTAATAAAAGAAAACAATGGATTTTCATCAATTGAAACTTTTTTTTTTTTCAGATGTTAAATTGCAAGCTTATGTTACAATCCTCATGGTTGTAATGTAATTTTCAAGAACACGAGAGTAAATAATTTTAAAAAAAAATTGAATAAACTACAAAGGATACATTTGTAATTGACCCGTGAAACTATAGCAGATCTTATAGGCTAGATAGCCACTTTGAGATCAGACTCATAATGGCTAACTGTTTTCTTTTTTCTTTTTTCTTTTTTTTTTCCCCAACCTTTCGAAAATTACAAGGTTACCAAAAAAAAGATAACATAATATTATAACAGTGGTTTTACCTAACTTCATCATAATCATGGTTAAGTTATGAATATAGGAGGCACGTCCAATATTAAATATAGATATATGGAACCGTATTTAGGCAAGGTATCCTAACGAACCTTCATTTAAAAGTCTTGGTAGACTATTAATAATAATATTGCTATGAAGTGGGACCACACATGAAGTTTCCATCACAAAGTAGTGGCAGCATAATCAATTGCCATTGCCCATTGGTTAATCTTGCATGGTGGACAATGTTGCTTCCTCGATCAAATACATCATTGAGAACATTCCAAGTGAAATCATAATTATTTTAAGTATAATATACATACTTAGCTTTTAATTTATTATACCAAACCTTTTTTTTCTTTCTGAGCGTGCAAACTTAAAGCACGAGTTTGGACTTTGGACCCATGATACATGTAGGTATATATATATAGACACCAATTAAGTATTTTTTTATATATTTATAGGTATTATTTTGCTCAATTAAAATTGATTATACACGTCTTTTTTTAGTAAAATATGAAGAGAGAAAAGTATTAAATAATGAATTTTTATTTTTATTTATTTTTTTCAACTATCTAAATTATAATAACTGTTAGATAATGATATAATGGCTAAAAAAAGAAAAACTCATAGATAGGTAAAAAAAAAAAAAACTACCTATTGAATTAGGAATCTATATGTGTATATATATTGGGCACCAATCTCGTAGGTATTTTTATTTTTACTTATATGTATTATTTTACCTAATTAAAATTCATGACACATGTCTTTTTATAGTAAAAGTTGGAGGAAAAAACATTAAATTATGAGTATTTATTTTTATTTTTTTTTTCCAACTATCCAAATTATGATAACTATTAGATTATTTGATCTAACGGCTAAAAAAAGAAATACATAAGTAAAAAAAATAAGTAAAAAAAATATCTATTAGATTGGGAACCATATATATTACACTTATATATCGCGCTATTTGCTTTCTATAAAACGTGTACAACCACCGAGAGAAAGAAAGATAATGCATTAAAGCAAATTCGCTTTCCATTCGTCTAGAAAATTCATCATGCATGTCATGTATTCTAGTATACAAAAAGCTATAATTGTCGACTAATTTAATTTTTTTTTTAATAATTTGTTGTATCTACGACCATAGGGTATATATCTTAATTTGTACTAAAGAAGATTTCTTTCTTTCTTTTCTTTCTTTTTCCTTTTTTTTTTTTTTTTTTTAATGAACTCATGAAATAACATGCAGCCAAAAGACACAATAAATGCAATTGAAAACGACGAGAATCCACGATTCTTAGGATGGCGATGCGTATCAGTGAGTCTATAACTCAATAGTCATGTTTCAGAATTTGAAAGAAAAATATTGCAAAAAAGGTAATAAATCATTTATTGATATATGATATAATATATGATACATATATGCAACGACTTCATGGAGAAGAGAGGGTGAAGAGACAGTGTGATTACAGATTGCATGAATTATGGTATATACGCGGCCATCGCAAGAAAGAAAATTGAAGTCAACTCATGATTACATGGATACAAAGTTACGTATACGTAGAAAACTATGCATATTAACATTGTTTCTTAGGCAAGCAAAACAGAAATATATAGTACCATGACTTGCCTTATAATTATGTTCTGATCATACTACCCTTTCTTCCTTAGCAATTTGGAGATCATAAGATAAGTTCATCATGATGATTTCTACCAAACAGAAAGTTGGTTCAAACTTCAGTCTGACCTTTCGAATACGTTTTGACAAAACGAGTTGTACAATGCAATAGTTACGTGTGTGACACTAATTCAATGCAGAATGAGAGAAATTACATGAGTCACAGAGATTATTCTAACGTAAAATATGTAGGACAGTTTTTTGGTTTTCGTAAGATAATGTTAACTTTTTTTTTATAAAAGTGGGGCTTAACTAATGACCGGGGCGGTCAAACAAATTAAAGGAAAATAACACACACACACTCTACCAAGGTTTGAACTCCTGACCCCCCAAACTCACACACACATCCCATAAACCTTGGACCAACTGAGCTAGCCCCAGTTGGCCATAAGATAATGTTAACTTAATTTTACAAAGTTTGTTAAGTTTTCAGTGACTCAAATACTAAAAGCTTTTTTGTCAACTGGAGCTAGCTCAGTTGGTCCAAGGCTTAGGGATGTGTGTGAGTTTGGGGGGAATCAGGGATTCAAACCTTGGTTGTGTGTGTGTGTTATTTTCCTTTAAATTTGTAATAAATGGTGGTCATTAGTTAAGCCCCACTTTAAAAAAAAAAAAATACTAAAAGCTTTTTTTTAGTACATGTGTTTCAAATTTCTGACTTTTTTTTATTTGAAAATTTTCATATTTTTAATTTTTGTAATTGTACAAGGGTTTTACTAACGTCCAAAACATTCGGTATTATTTTCCCAAAAAAAAAAAATTTGGTATTCTTCGAGAAGCAACGAATTAAACATGTAACTTTTTTGTTTTCTTTTGGTTAAACACCGTAATTGAATTCAACATATAATTGTCTGTGTAAAAACCTGATTTTTGGAGGGTAAATTAGAAATTTTACCAAATTCTAGATTAATTTAATGGAAGGCTAAATTGCAAAATTTCTTTGGAAATAAAGACTAAAATACAATTTTTGAGGACAAAAATTGAAAGAGTTTTGATCAATGTGGGACTATTGTACAATTTTTTAAAAAATTGCATAGTCCCATATACCAATCACGTGGGTTCTCTTTTTCCATTCACTCTCTCTCTCTTCCTTATCCAATCTCTCTCTCTTTCCCTCGTCTCTCTCGTGTCTCTGCTGAAGGGGAAACAGGAGGAGCAACCGCCGCCACGTTCACCGTCCGGCCAGCCCAGCCACTGGCAAAGCTCCCCCATGCCACCTAGACACTCTCCCCCGACCTACAGAGTCGCCAGAGTTGCCACCATCGCTGGAGAAGGAAGTAAGCCGCAGAGGAGTTTGGAATTTCTGGCGTCGTTTCGAGCCGTTTCAGCTCGCATTATTGGGCTTGTTGGATTCGTCTCGTTGAGAAGAATATCCAGGTATATATATCGTGACTCCATTTTGCCCGGTTTGAAAGTTGCCATTTTTGAGTATTTTGAGCTTAAGTTTTTCTTCGTGATGCGGCCGATGGATTGTGTTTTTGATGTCATTTTTGGAATGTACTCAGAAAATAGAAAAGATTAACATATATATTGACTATGTTTGATGACTGGTATAAACAAAATCGAACGACTAAGATTTGCCTCGTTTTGCATACTACCGGTCTGGTTTCAGCCTGGACCCGAATTAGACGAATTATATATCTAACCTAGCTATTTTGGGTGCTAAAAATTCAATGGAGAAGTCCTTTTGAGGATTTGAAGCTCTGTTGAGAAGTTAGTTTTTCACAAGAGAATGATCGAGGGCTTAGAATTAGTTCCCGACCCTCCGAGTGATCGTCCAACGACACCTTGAGGATCTAATAGCGTGGTATAGCTATTCTAGTGAGGTAGGGATTCGGTTACCTCCGTTTTATATCGTTTTTGAATAAAACTTATTTTCTGCAATATATGATGACAGAGTGATTTTGGAACTATTTCAGTATCTGTGATGGAATTTGATTGTATGATATATATTGTATTACTCTAAGAATTTTTTGAGTGCAGGTTATTTTTAGATATATTAAAAATATGGCCATTATACTGCCTGTTTTTCTATAAAACCTAATATGCTTATTCTATTGAAAAACCAGAGTACGATAGTTTTCACACTTCAGTTCTATATTGCACGTATCATAAGATCATACATGAGTATCGTATTAGCATCGTGGGTATACAATGTGGCACTGCGTGTTCTACCGTCGGTGTAGAATCTGTAAACCCATGCAGGGTTTGTTTTTCTAATTACCTCCCCATTTGACAGGTATAGGCAATTCAGTTGCCCCTCCAGGTTTGGTAGGTGACACATGGGTGTCCTCTCTGGGTATGGGCTTAGGTGTCAGACAGGCTGTTAGATACACTTAGTGCCATCATCCTGAATTTCTACAGATGAGAGGATGTGAGCTTATTGGTATGGGTTAATTTGTGTCATGTACAAATGAATTAAATGGTTTTGCTTATACTATTTTATTTATACATATACATATGGATTTCCGATTTTGAACTATTATATGTATGTATTAGCTTTAAACTGACCATGCAGGAACTTTCCATCACTAAAATATTTTGCATCAAGATAACTACTTTCCTACTCGGTATTTCATGCTCACCCCCTACCTTCCTTCCTCAGGTGGTGTTCAGTGTAATCTTGGTAATCAAGAGGATTAAGAGACCATCTGGACTGTAGTTCATTGTCTTGGTAATGCTAGAAACTTGGTGTTGTTGTGGTATTTGGATTGTTTGGATTTTGACTTAGTATTGAATCAAGATTACTACTTTCTATTATACCTGTGAACTTATATATGCCATTCTGGTATTTGATATTTGTTGTGGATGATGATAATACTTGAATTCTATTTTGAATCATGTTTTTCAATTACTATTTGATCTATGTTTAATAGTATATACGAACTGTGGGAGAGGTTGACGGGATGAAATTCTAAATATTTTATTTAAATGGACTGTTTTACAAAATAGAAACTTTTAAGATATTTTTTAAATAAATCAAGTAATTTTCCATCTTTGTGAAATTTCCCTTCTGCTACTGATCTAGGTTTTGGGTCGTAACAGTGTGCACATGTGTATCTTTCTCAATTCTCATATGCGCTTGTCCTCTACCTAGCAACTCAAAATTTCGCGTGTGGATATGAATAATTCGTTCCAAATTTCACACTTTTAATTTGACAAGATTGGGACTTATCTAATCAAATTTCACTTTACATTACTACCATATTGACCCATATATACAAGGGTTTATATTAGAGAATATAATGTGACATATAGTAGCAGCATCCAAGACCTACCTAGTAGACTAGAGTAATTATATATATGACGAGCCCCACCCTTTTTTTTTTTTTTTTTCATTGTACTCCACAATAGATTAATCAATATAACATGTTTTCACATAGTGAAAAAAAACAGATGACCAACAGAGCGTGTAAATTGTGTATCACATACATCTCTGAATTTTTTGGAATAATAATGAAGCTTTTCTTACTTTCTTTTTTCTTGTAAAGAAAAAAAATATATTGTCTAATCACATAGCACGATGCCAAGCCAAAAATTTGAAAGTGGAACTGTGAGCAAATTACTGCTAAAGAGTGAGGCAAGCATCCCAGGCCCAAGTGAGTCCTACTGTAGGGCCTTCAACATTGCCTTAGCAAAAGAATCCCAACTTTGCTTTAATTTTTCAATTCCCCCATTGTGAAGAGAAAAAGGACGGTAAAAGACTATTTTATTGGTAATATAGATTGTGTGTGAATTCTCAAATTTTTACACATGTTTTGTATATAGTTTATAAGTTGACTCTAATATTATCATGTGAAAGAGCACGGTAAAAAAGGAAAAAAAAAATTTTCATTCGATGCTTAAAGTATTTCTGAACTCCTTTATCAAATTTTGTCACATTTTCGTATTCTAAAATGATTCGAAATTGATATGCCGCGAACAATAGTGATCAGTACCACTTTGTGATGTTCCCACTAACTATTAAGCTATCTGGTTAGAAAGATGTGCTCTACTAGTCCACCAAATATATTTGGACATGAGTCCCGAGAAAGGTATATTCAGATATGCAATCGAGAAAGATAGGACTAGTAGATTCAATTTGGACAATTATTCTCAAATTGTACGGCCGACAACCTTTTCAGGCCTGGAAAAGGAGCACAAAGGTCTAATCTATAGATAGGGAATCCAACGAGACTACAAATATCCATGATGGAGCGGAGCTGTGCGTAGCTCTTGATGTATTTGTCCTTTAATGTAGGGTGCAAGGAGCGGTCTGGTGTCGCTCTGGTAGCCGTAAAAGGCTACCAAACTAGAGTAAACCAACTTATAATTGATTCCTCTGACAATCGATATATGCGTTTAATGTATTACAACTATTTATATTAAGGTAAGTTGACTTATAGAGATTATCCTTAATATATAATTATTATGCAATCAAATAATGAAATACTATATAAATTTTTATTCTAATAATTCTATTCCATTAAAATTCTCATTATCATCTTTTTATGTTCCACAAATCAAACATTGTCTAAAACACATAATGGGGTTACACTAATAATTTTGCTCTTGAACAAGATTTAGACAAGGATATATGCCCTATCCCCTAATTCTTCATTCTTTCAGCTCTCTTTGATCTTAGTTTATCCAAGAGCTCATATTGATTGATTGCGATAGTAGTTAGATAATAAAAATTGAATTATTGTATTTATATATTGATTGATTATGAAATGATCTAATACTCAAAAGATCCCTTAGGGATAAGCGTTTCCTTTCACCTATCTCTCTTAATTAGTGATCTCATCATGTCGAACATCATATGGGTAAGCCTTTCTGATTAGGCTATAAATTTGAATTTTAAGAGATGTTCTCTATACTAGTTGTTCCTTTAGGTTTCTTTTGGCATGCAGGGTAGAATAAGATAAAAATGGACTATTTCAAAAGATAAAATTGGATGTGATAGGATAGAATGAGTATAATTACAGTCCAATACTATCCCATGTTTGGTGGTTTAAAAACTAATTTAGAAAATATAACTTTTAAACAATTTAAAAACTTATTTACAAAAATACCACTTTCAAAAAAATATTTTGAAGAAACCAGTTCAGATTTTACCACTTTAAAAAGTTGAATTTAAAAAATACCAATTGTAACAATAAATTTTGAAAAATATCATTTTATACCACTTCAAAATATTATATTATTTTTATTCTTAATTATCTCTCCTAATCCCAAACTCTTAAGAGGATAAAATTATCCCATTTTAAGGGTACTATTTTTGGAGTAAATTATAATCATATCTAATACCTTTCATATTCATGCATCAAACATAAGATTTATTTAATATTTATCTAATCTCATCCTTATCCTCTTTCTTGCATTTCAAACATGCAGATGATGTGATGAACGTCCAAGTTCTTGCTAAATTTTGATATGCGACAATTTGCAACTAATTAACTTCAAATTTACATAGATCTTGCAGTTCGTCAAAAGAAAAACTGATCACTCTTTACATTATTTGGTTAGTGTTAGACGGAGGTTTTTGTTAACACTGGGATGATTCTTAGAGTAGAATTAATCACTAAGCGAATTAAAATGTGAAAAACTAATGAATACAACATATTTTACATGGTTTGACTCAATTCTTGCCTCTGTCCACGAGTCGTTTGCTATATAGAAGGGCATACACGCTCAATGTGTTAGGAAATCAAAATATAGAGCTAGCCCAAGAGAATTAGTGAGTGTCAACACTTAATTAAACGCTTTAAATAGATAAATACAAAGCATTTCACAACATAAATATAATTTGTTAGGAAATTCTATTTCCTATGTTGGGTCACATATTTTAAACAATTGTATTGGACCATATTATTCTTGAGCAGACTCAATTAGGGATTTAATTAATGATGGGTCGGATATCTAACTGGGTATGGATACCAATATAGATACCTTGTTAGTTACCCAGTTGGGTGTGATGGATACCCAACAGGAGACTACTTAAAGAAAATATTAGGGTTATGGTCTTTATCACCTTTTCACGTACGCTCATTCTCTCTGTGGCCTACCATCAGTTACAGAGAGTTCCATCTGAGTGTTTTAGGGATTAGATTGTGTGGAAGATTAAACCCTCAAATAATCAAAGTTAGTTTCCAATACTTCCGCCTTCAGTTCATCGTCCAGATTACAACCATCTATCATAGACTCAGGTATGCTTAATGAATCCCTACCTATCAGTTTAGTATGAATGATCTAGCGTTTGTGTTTAGTTATTTGCATCCCATATTCATCCTAACAAGTAGTATCAGAGCGTAATTTCATATTAAAATTGATTACTTTTCATGCATGTCTGTAGTTTTTGTAATCTATACCTACTTGGATTTCTAGGGTTTAGATTACATATGCATGATATGTGATTTTACATGATTTATTAAGTATTTGATGCTATGAGGGCTAGATTTTGGCTTTTGGGTCGTTCATATTTCGGATTTGGGGCCAAAAACATCATTTCGGGTTTATTTTGATGTTTAAAGCCATTTAAATGAATTTGAAAATTTCCAGATCTGTACTAGAATAATGTTTTCGACAGACCGATTCTGGTTTTTAGTTTACCGAAAACACTATTACAGCAAGTTGATTTTTAGACAAATTTTGATTTTGAGGTCGATTTTTGGGTAGCTTTTGGTTATTTTTGACTCAAATCATAGAGTTTCAATCTATTTTCGACCTATTAAGGACTAATATAGCCCCACACTTTGTCCTAGAAAATTTTATTTGGTTCTAGACTTAATAAAGTGACGAGCCAATTTCAGAAAGATCGAATTTGATAATTTGGTCACTGTTAGATTCGATCGATTGAAAGTGGCTTTTTGATTGACTGAAAGTTGCCAAAAACTACAATGTTGTGATTTTCGGTCAACGGAAAGGGAAGAATTGGTCGATTGATTCTACCAACCCGTCGACTGATTCCCACAGTAAAGAAAATTCCAGTTTTATTTTTCGGGCATTTCTGTCAATTTTCTTTACACCTTTGTCTTGTATATTAGATTAAATATGATAAAGTAATATGTTGCCAAAGTAACCTCTATTATATAGTTTTATTTAGTCTAACGTATAAAGATATTGTGAAGTTGTTGTTATTGTGGGTAAAAACTGGCCCAAATGAATATGATCATTTGGCATGACAAAAAATGCACATGTGATGATAAATACGTGAAGGTTGTTCAGTTTTCATGTAAGTAATAAATCGGCCCAAAGGAATGTTTGTTGTTTTACAGGATTTACTGTCAGTATTTGATCATTACACTTGAGAGTACCACTTACAAGTTAGTGAGTCAGCCCAAAGGAAGGTTTGTTAATGTTACGCCAGATATCTTTTGATGCTAGCCTACTTTATGTGATTATAAATATATGTCATGTCTGCATATTTTGTGATTAATTTTTATGCCTATATATGATATTTAAGTTGTGAGCATAGTGAATTTATGGTTTTATTTTGTTTTCTGTTTAATTTCTGTTGCTAATATTTCTGCCAATTTGAGTACCATTCATGTGCTTATAGGCACAATCTTTAAAGCCTGGAAAGAGAATACCATGATCGTACTGGGTTATATAGATCTTGACCTGGCACTCAGAAAGGACCAACCCTTTGCTCTTATGGAAGAAAGTTAAACTGAGGATAAAAGGAACTATGAGCTATGGGAAAAGTCCAATCGCATGAGTGTCATGATCATGAAATGCTTTATTCTAGAAATCATACGAGGCTCTTTGCCAAAAGAAAAAAATGCTAAGGCTTTCCTTGCTGCTCTTGAGAAATTATATCTCAAGAATGAGAAGGTTGAGATGATTACTACCTTAAGGAAGCTCGTCTCAATAAGGTACAACAGCAAAGGAAATATAAGAGAGTACATCATACAGATATCTCATTTGGCTGACAAGCTCAAGGAACTTAAGTTAGACATTTCTGAGGATTTGTTTGTCGCCTTAGTTTTACTTTATCTTCCTAATCAGTATGGAAACTTATAGACTATATACAATGCCCAAAAGGGACAAATAGAATATTAATGAGTTAATAGCCATTTGTGTTTAGGAGGAAGAGAAAATTAAAGTGGAAATGCCTGAAAGTGCTAACTTGACTACTATCTCTAAGACAAAGAAGAGGAAAATAGATAAGGGAAAGGAAGCTGTAGTAGTTCCACCTGCTAAGATACAGAAGAAGCAAGATGAGCAAAGTTACTTCTTTTGTAGAAAGGATGGACATCTAAAGAAGGAATGTGCTTAGTATAAAGCTTGGCATATTAAGAAGGGTAAGCTTTTCATTTATATTTATTCTGAAGTTAACTTAACTTCTGTACCTAAGAACACTTGGTGGGTGGATTCTGGTGCTATTACTTACATAAGTGTTTCCATGTAAAGTTGTCGTAGAGCCGGAAACCAAGTGATGATAAAAGAATCATCTATGTCAGTGACGGCCAAACAACTGAGGTGAAGGCCATAGGGCATTTTAGGTTATCTTTAAATTCTGGCAAATATTTGGATTTGTGTGAGACTTTTGTGATACCGTTTTTAAGACGGAATTTGGTTTCAGTTTCTGTATTGAACAAATTCGGTTGTTCTTGTTTATTCAGAAACAATTTATTTAGTCTTATGCATGATTCGAATATTATTGGTACTGGTGTTCTTATTGACAATTTTTATATGTTAAATACCCAACCCTCTGTTAATGAAACTTTGCATGTTAATTCAAGAAGTACAAAACGAAAATTAACTAATGAGGACTCATTGATGCTATGACACAGACACTTAGGACATATTTCTAAACAAAGAATTGAACATCTTGTGTCTGATGGAATCCTTGGTCCCTTTGATTTGGTAGACTTTAAAGTCTGCGTTAAGTGTATAAAGAGGAAATAGACAAACATTAAGAAGTTAGGTGCTAATAGGAGCTCTGGCATCTTAGACTTGATATATATGGATATCTGTAGTCCATTCCCTACGGATTTTTAGAATGGACAGTAGTACTTTATCACGTTCATAGACGGTTATTCTCACTATAGTTATATATACTTGATTTATGAGAAGTCACAATCACTAGATGTATTTAATGCTTATAATGCTAAGGTTAAAAATAAGCTTGATAAGAAAATTAAGGCTGTCAAATTTGATCCTGGTAGTGAGTACTACGGTCGGTATAACGGATCAGGTGAGTAACGTCCAGAGCTCTTTGCTAAATATTTGGAAGAGTACGGCATCGTCCCACAATACACTATGTCTGGAAAACCTAGCATGAATGGTGTTGCTGAACGATGCAATAGGACACTAAAAGATATAGTAAGGAGTATGATTAGTCATTCCACCTTACCAAAATCACTATGAGGAGATACACTCAAAACTGCAGGGTATATTCTTAACAGAATACGAAGTAAAGTAGTAGAAAAAATCCATTATTAACTCTGGACTGGGCAAAAGCCCAGTATCAGTCATTTACACATTTCGGATTGTCCAGCTGAGGCAAGGCCTTACAGGCCAAATGAAAAGAACTGGACTCAAGAACCGTAAGTTGCTACTTTGTAGGATATTTTGAAAGATCCAGAAGTTATAAGTTTTATGATCCTACAGTAAAGTCTTTCTTTAAGACGGAAAATGCCAAATTTTTTGAGGATATTGAGTTTGGGAGGAAAGATAAGGTTAGTAATATTATCTTTGAAGAGGAATTCGTTTATCTTTCTATGGTTACTATTAACAATGGTCAGGACACTTAGGCTTCTATTCTTGATAATATCATTATCCATGATGCAATCGCTCCAGTTCAAGACAATGTTCAGGACGTTTCTGTCCCAGTTAAGGCAAATACTCCTATAGAGCAAACTCAATAACCTCAAGAACTAGTGCCTTTGAGGAGGTCTACTAGAGAAAAGAGAAGTGCGATTTCGGATGACTATGTCGTAAATCTCCAAGAACATGAGTTTGACATCGGGAGAGTGGAAGATAATACAATCAACTTTATACAAGTCAAACAAAGTTCTAATTCTCAAAAGTAGATTAATGCCAAGAATGAGAAAATAAAGTCTATGAGAGACAATGATGTTTGGAATATCGTCAAATTACCTCAAGGTTCGAAGCCCATTGGTTGCAAATGGATATTTAAGACCAAACGGGATTCGAAAGGTAATATTGAGAGATATAAGGCACGTCTTGTCGCTAAAGACTTCACTCAGAAAGAATTTATTGACTTTAAAAAGATCTTCTCTCCGGTTATTTTGAAGGACTCTTTTAGAGTCATTATGGTACTTGTGGCTCATTATGACCTTAAGCTTCATCAGATGGACGTAAAGACAACGTTTCTCAATAGAGACATTGATGAAATGATATATATAGTATAACCAGAAAAATTTGTATCGAGAGATCTAAAGTCTATGGTCTGTAAACTCAAGAAGTCCATCTATAGTTTAAGCAAGCTTCCTGTCAATGGTATCATAAATTTCATGAGGTAATTCTCTCATTCAGTTTTTAAGGTGAATCCTTTTGATAATTGTATATACTATAAGTTCAGTAGGAGTAATTTTATCTTCATAGTACTTTATGTTGATGATATACTACTGACAAGTAGTGATATAGGCTTACTTCATGATACCAAGAGATTTCTTGCGAAGAATTTCGAAATGAAAGATTTTGGAGACGCCGCTTTTATATTAAGTATACAGATATACTAAGATCGCTCTCAAGATATCCTTGGATTATCACAAAAGAGTTATATCGAGAGAGTGCTTAATAGATTTAGTATGGATAGGTATGCACCAATAGACACTCTACTGTCTAAGGGAGATAAATTTATTCTCAGTCAAAGCCCTAAGAATGATATTGATAAAGAAGCCATGCAGCAGTTTCCTTATGCTTTAGTTGTAGGGAGTCTGATGTATGCTCAGGTATGTATGCGTCTGGACCTTGCGTTCGTAGTTGGTATGTTATGCAGATACATGAGTAAACCTAGAGTGGATTATAAAAAACTAGCAAAGAGAGTTATGAGGTACTTACAGAGAACAAAGGAATACATGCTCACTTATCAGAGATCAGATTTTTTGAAGATCATTAGGTACTCCGATTCTGATTTTGCAGAATGCTTAGACAGCAAAAGATCCATATCAAGCTATTTTTTTCTTTTAGATGGCGGAGCTATTTCCTAGAAGAGTGCCAAGCAGACACTCGTAGCTACTTCAACTATGGAGGCAGAATTCATAGTTTGTTATGAGGTATCCAATCAGAGAATATAGCTGCGAAACTTTATCACCGGGCTGCATATTGTAAGTGGCATTAAAAGGCCATTGAAGCTTTATTGTGATAATAATTCAACAGTTATATATTCTAACAGCAACGGGAGCTCATCGAAGTCAAAACATATTGACATTAAGTTCCTAGCTATAAGAAAAAGAGTTTAGAGTCGTTCAGTGTCAATTGAGCATATCAGTACAAACTCCATGATAACGGATCCGCTCACAAACGGTTTACTACCTAAAGTCTTTCACGAGTACATTGCTTATATGGGTGTTATATTTTTGGATGATGTACAGTTTTAGTAGGAGTTTGTAATTTGGCTTAGATGACTATTGTGTGACACTTGTTTATGTTTATATTACCACAGTATTTTCATTGATGATGATTTTCATTGTAGACTCTGTACATTTTATATATGTTAATATATGATGTATCTCATATTTTTTTGCTTTTCTACTGTGGTTTAACATTAAAGTTTGCAGTAATGCACTAAAAAGAAAAGATTAAGGTCGATCTCAATAAAGTTTCGGGAGGACCAGTTAGAAATAGGCATAGTAAATTATATTACGCGTAATTTTTATGCCACATTTCATACTCGATCTATGTCATTCGGGTGTATTAGTACGATGATGATTGAAGGTGCTAGTTGCCATTTAAATAAGTGCAATGACGAGTGCTTTGATTTCGTACTGATATGTCTAATGGACGGGATTATAACTTCGTGAATATTCAGGGATAATATGGCATATCCATGTCCATACTTCTGTTTTGCAATATATTTGTATTTGGTAAATATGTGACCCAAGTGAAAGATTGTTAGGAAATTCTATTTCCTATGTTTGGTAACATATTTTAAACAATTGTATTGGGCCATATTATTCTTAAGCAGACCTAATTAGTGATTTAATTAAAGATGTGTCGGATATCCAACTGGGTATGGATACCAATGTGGATACCTTGTTAGTTACCCAGTTGGGTGTGATGGATACCCAACATGGGACTATTTAAAGAAAATATTAGGGTTATGGTCCCCACCACCTTTTCACGTACGCTCATTCTCTTTGTGGTCTGCCAGGCCTACCATCAGTTACAAAGAGTTCCATCTAAGTATTTTCGGGATTAGGTTGTGTGGAAGACCAAACCCTCACACAATCATAGTCAGTTTCCAACGCCTACGCCTTCGGTTCATCGTCCAAATTATAGCCATCTATCATGAACTCAGGTATACTCAATGAATCCCTGCTTATCAATTTTGCATGAATGATCTAGAATTTGTGTTTGGTTATTTGCAATCCCATATTCATCCTAGTAGAATTTCATATTTTACGCTTATCCTTCAAGTGGAGCTCAAATTAATTGTTTTCTAGTAGAATTTCATATTTTACGAAGTTCCCGTATAGGAGAAATTTTTTTTAAGATATGCCTCCACGTCGTTAAGTAGTGAGCTTAGAGTGTCATCTTCGAAGGTCTTTACAGGGTCAAGGTCGCGCCTAGCGGTAAACTTTCGGCTACGGAACAACGACGTGCATAATTAAGTTAAATATTTTCTGCGAGTCGCTTCCTTATAAGCTGAATTTTGTTTATTAAATTTTTGATAAGCAAGCCTATAAGTTGATAGTATCTCTAATTGGTTGAGTACTTCTCAAGGTAATGCTAGCAAGGGTGCATGTTATCTGCTATCCTGCTTTTCAGGACGTCATAGTCAACTTTTTTTTTTCCGGCCTTAATAAAGGTCACCTTTTTTGTTCTCTTCTGTTTCTTTTTCTTCTCTTAATTATCTGAATTTTGAAGCGTTTTGGGAGAAAAGGAGATAGTGGAATACACATTTTGTCATTTTTCAATTATTTGAACTTGGCAAAGAGCAGTTCAATTCTTAGCAACCATCAATAACAACAAAACTCAGAAGCTGAAGAATAATAAGTCCTATGATTCCACATAACCTAGTGCTTACTCATTTTTGTGCGGAGGTCAATCTTCTCATCTGATGATGCTCAATAAATTAAAGCCAAAAGCTACTAAAGTTGCAATTAATGGAATAAATTAAAGGTATCAAGTCATAATCACAGGCATATAAAACAAATCCAGACTCCAGACCATATCACTAAAGAACCTTAAAGAAAATCGGATAAATATTCTAAGATAGCGTTAAAGAGAAGATGAAAGATACTTGGCAAAACCAAAACAAAAGATTTCAGCTTATTTATTCATATTTACTTTTATTTTTTATGGGAGAATATGAAGGGTATTATTAAATTAGGAACCCAAATCAAATCATCACGTGTAGGAATGAGCAGTATATTGCAAATTTTAATTATCTAATGTGGCACAACACAATAGATCCAAAGAAAGTATTATATAATACTAACATGACCATATGTTTGAATGTGTTCCATAACCAAAGAAACCACTCAGTTTAAGAGTGAAAGAAGTGCACGTGGACTTGCAAAAGTACAAGTCTCTACTCATATGGACCGAAATTGAAAGTGGGTCACGAGGCCATTTCCTAAGATGGCAGTCTAGAATTGAGAACAGCCTTAAATTGGGAAAATAACGAGTTACAGGAGGTATCTAGAGTCACGATTGAACACAATCAAGAATTGAAGATAATCGCAGAATTTCGATTTAAGCCGCTACTTTTTTTGCGTGTTAGAACATTAATTTGCAAGGTTGTTTTCCCCTCACTAAAGAAGAATATAAAAATTCACTAAGAAAAACGAAGCAACAAAAATGAACAAAACTTCTATATGTTGTGTTGTGTGTTGAGAAAGGTGGAACCTATACTTACATCTCTCAGTTTACCAAAGAAGCCAGGAAGCTCCTTGGTACCACAAGTCACTATCTACATTACCTATAAAGACTAAAACGAATTCTTAAGGATCAGAACCCAAACAAGCCAAGTTCCCTTGCTCTCTCCTTCTCAAATGTCTCAATGTACTGGTATATGGTTGTCACGGCAAGTAAAATCCCAGTTCCAGACCCAATTGCGCCCATAAAGTCAGCCAGCACTGTAAGGGCACCAATGCACACTCCACCAAAAGCAGCTGCAGTAGGTATATACCGATTAAGTTCCTTCTCTAAGTTTGAGTCTCGATGTCCTGGCATCACCATATGTTGCTCCTGTCCATTGGTGTGATTGTCAAACCAAACATTAAGAAAAAAGGAATCGTAGTAGTTCATGCATGACGATAGATGCGCCTGGCCTCGAACGCATTTTCTCATTAAAACGTTCGCAAATTAAATTTACTAGGAAAAAGAGGAAAAAAGTCTAAATATAGTGAGATTGAAAAAGCCAAATTAAGACTATACCTTCAGCTGATTCGCTACATCTCTAGCAGAAGAACCTGAGACTTTGATCCAAGCTTTTGAGAACAAGGCACAGGCTAAGAGCATAAAACCTAGATAAAACAGTGTGCGGAATGGATCGGCTGCCATATCAGCCAAGCTGCAGTTCCACATTGAAATATGGAAAAACTTAGGAATCAGTATTTTTTGCACAAGCTCATTCACTCTAGCTAATACAGTAACAGAAAACAAAGCAGACACAATTGGGTGATGAGAGAAGGAATGCTGCATCACCTTGTAGGTGCACTAACATAGTAAGAAAGACCACCAACTGGAATAAACTGGCCACCTGAATATTCAGATTGCTTCCACTTCCCCAACAGGTCTACAAATAAATTTCCACTGAAATTCCTATAAAGCAACTGGAAAAGAAAAAGCAAAAGAAAAAAATTTTTATTTTAGTAATTCACTAAATGGCCAATATGATCCTAGAAATTATACCACATACTCATGACTAAATTACCTGGGAGAAGAAGTAAAGATTTGAAACAAGGGCAGATTGGAGAATGATGGGCATGTTGGAGGTATAAAAAAGCTTAATTGAATATGAGCTCTGTTGTCCCCTAACACTCTTTGATCTAAGAGGCAAAACCACTTGGAAACCTTGGAAGAAGACAACTAGAAGGAAGATGAAGACTGTCGAAAGTAGATTGGTCACATTTGGAAGGTTCTGCCGAAAGAAAGCCTCACGGAGAGCACGGACTTTGTCTGTCCTAGTAATCAATAGATGGAACAAAGCAACAATAGCACCTTCAACTTCAACGCCACGACCACTGTTGATAGTTGTAAGACTTAAAGCTTTCCAAATAATGTTTTCACTGCATGAGCAAAAGCCAAAATAAGGATTAAAATAGCCAGAACCATATAGTGTCGCACAACATATGTCGTTTGAGTGGCGTCTTACCAGATATTGGTAGCTATGAAGAGGGAAATCGCAGATCAAAGACCATATCCCTTCTGGAGGAGTTCATCCAGGCATATCACGATAAGTCCAGCAAATACAAGTTGGCCTACGATAAGAAACATATTCCCAGCACCAAGTTGATCGGTACTACCATACATCCCCGAAATAACATAGGCAAGAGCTTGAGCAAAAGCAATGATTAAGCCCAGAAGCTTCTGTGCCGCGTTTCTGCAAAAATATAAGCCTTCCAAGTCAGGTTCATGGCAAAAGGATGATCACTAATCTCTTGAAGAGTATGCATAACATAGATTACTTAAACTTTCGTACTTCTATCATGTACCATAACTCTTCAAAACATCTTTGCTCATAAGAAATCGAACCCAAGAAAAATGGGACAAACCATAAGCCTAACCACTCAACTTACGGTCATACGTAAGTGCAATAGTTAGCAATTACTAATTTGGTGTACCACATATATAGATAACGAAAATATTTCTTTCTCCTCTTTTTCATCTTAGAAAAATCTCCAAAATCTCTTGTTGATGGGTAAGTCTCATAAGGAATCGAACCTAACCCACAATGGGAGCAAACCATAGGCCTAACCACTTGACATACCGTCGTGAGCATAAACAATAATAGGTTACTTACAAGAGTGCACGGTCCTCACGCAGGCTGTTGTCAACTCGAATTATCTTTGAACCGGCCAAGAGTTGCATGACCATCCCAGAGGTGACAATGGGGCTGATACCGAGCTCCATCACGGTGCCACGGCTCGACGCGAGGATGGCCCGCATCCAATAAAAGGGGTCAGCGCCGGTTGCAGAGTGAATCCCATAAAGAGGGAGCTGACTGCACACCAGAAATATGATGAGGGAGAGGCCAGTGTAAAACACTCTCTCTCTGAAAGGAACCTTCCTTGTGGGACTCTCAACTTCTGGAAGAAATCTACGAAACGGTTTCACCAAATCCAGAACTCTAAATCCACCTCCCATTGTTAACTGCAGACCAAGCTAGGCAATCTCAATTAGTTTCAGTCCTGGGGCCCAGAAAAATAACAATAATAATTGGGGATCAAACCCTAAAATCTAAACCGGTCCCCCCAAAAAAAAAAAAAAGAAGAAAATTGAAGGAGCAAAAACAAGAAAATTTCTTAAAGCATATATGAATTAGAATACATTCCTTATTTCAACCCTAAAATCAGAGAGAGATTTCGTAAACCATACATGAAGAAGATGGAGAAGCGTACGGTAAGTTGAAGGGCAGATTCAGACGAGTGAGAATGTATGGATTCTAGAGAGTCGTCTTCTTCTTCTTCTTCTTCTTGTTCTGTTGGACGCTTAATGAGAATTCTCAAGTCTCAAACTCTTGGGCTGCAACCCTTTTATAGCTTTCTGTCGAAAACACCAGTCTGACTCGGCATATTGTTTATTCGAGTTTTCGCCAATAGTCCACCGACGCGTGTCGAAAAGGTTGACTTTGAGTCGCTGACGCATTCACGTAGTCGGATTGTAAATTTTGTATTTTTTTTTTTTTTAAGAAAGTAAATTTGTATTTAATACTAGTAAGAACCAAGAACATGGTACGTGCCGACTTAGATAACAGGTTAGGTTTGATTTTTTAAATAAAAGGTTAAATATAATAATAGTCCCTGAATTATATTCATTATATCACTCTGACTTCTTAAATTATAATAATAATTACTAAATTATGCGATTGTTATAGTAATAGCCCATTTTGTCGCAAATTATTAGTTTTTTTCTTAAAAAAATAGTCATGGACAAAATTTTTAATTATGCATTATTTATTTACATGAATCAGAATCTTATTTTTAGCCATGGTTATTAATTTGTGCGACCTGCATATGACTCAAATCTATTAAAAATTTTAGTAGTTTGTGAAAAAAGTTGTCATCGATGTAATAATTACATAAGTCTTCGTAGTTTATTATGTAAGTTAAAAATTTAGATTCTCATTCTTGATCATAATTACCAAATTGTGTGATCTGTAATTCCTTATTTCTATTAAATATTTAATAGTTTGGGACAAAAAAATCATTGTTGCGACAATTACATAATTCAGGGATTATTATTATGTAAATTGAAAATTCAGGAACTATTAGAATCTCATTCTTGATCATAATTACCAAAATGTGTGATCTGTAATGCCTTATTTTTGTTAAATATTTAACAGTTTAGGATAAAAAGATCATTGTTGCGATAATTACATAATTCATGGACTATTACTATGTACATTGAAAATTTAAGGGACAAAGTGGTATAACATGTATAATTCAGAGACTATTAATATCAATGTAAAAACCTTGAATTTTATTAAGGGTATTATGGACTTTTCATAAATTGAAAAAAAAAATAGTTATATATATATATTGGCTGAAATTTTAATAAAATTGAAGGAGGGGTCAAAGTGAGAAAATTTGTTAAAGTTTGGGTCAATTTCGAAATTTTAAGGACAAACTTGAAGAGAAAATCGAGCTAGGGGTTAAAATATAAATCTAGAAACTTTTTTTTCCCCGTTTCAGATCTGCCACATCTCAATATACCCCCAATTTTTCTTAAAATCCCTAAAATTTCCCCCACTTCTTCTTCTTCTTCTCTCTTTCGCACGCCTCACTTTGCAGCTGCATTTCTCACTGCCGGCGACGACCCATTGCCCAACTCTGGCCGGAGTCTCTTCCCCGATGACCGGCGATCAGACACTGCCCATCGCCGGCCACCTGCGAAGGAGGGAGGCGTGAATTTGCGCCATCCACACGCCCAAGCCGCGGTGTTCGTGGCCGATTTCCGGTCTTCCGCCGCCCATAACCGCCACCCACCGCTACCAAATTGAAGCCCAAGCTCCCTCCTATCTAGGTTCACCCTCCACCGCCATCAATTTCCGGCCAAGGAGCTCTAGTGAACATTTAAAAGTTTTTGTAGTATTTTTGTCACAAAAAGTGGCGTTTGTACAATTATTTTTGCTATGTTAATCTATTGTGCATGAAACTTTGAGGGATGAAAATTGGTTTAAGATAGGAGAATGTGTGGTAGATTTGTAGAAAATGGATATAAGGATTGAGAGAAAAATTGATCTGAAATTTGTGGCGTATACCTAAATATTTTTAGAAAATGGTATGTTTGTAACTTTTCTAATTAGTTTCTAATTAAGCCCAAACTTGAGTTAGAGGCTTCGAAATTAAAATTGGACTTCGGAAATAGATCAAGAGACGAGTTTTGATATAAGACATCAATAGGTTTTGAGGTGGCATAAAATCCGAGACGCGAGGCTCGGGATTTCGCCTCGACTTGCGTGCCACGGGCCCGGGGCCCAAATTAATCGAATTATATGTCTAACCCAACATTTTTGGGTGCTCTGAATTCAGTGATGATCTCCGTATCGCAATTTGAGGCTTCGTTTGGAAAGTCACCCCTCAAAGCGAGCTCACAGGATCCCGAAAAGATTTTTCGAGCGAGCAGGTGACCAACGGGAGAATCTACGGGTGCCGATAGCTTAGTCTAGCTATCCAGGCGAGGTAGGGGTTCAATTACCAAGTTTTGAACTTATTTTGATTTAAAATGTGCATTATGACCTATTTCCTGAAATTGTCGAATTTCATGGATTAAATGATTTGATTGGATATTTTGTGAACTGCTGAATATATTGGATTGTTCTGGGATTGGTTTATATAATTTTATGCAGGTTTAAAATTTTGGTTTTGGAAAATATAGCCGTTATGCTGCTTAATTTTCTTTAAATCCCAGAATAATACCAAATGAGTTTTAAATCATGATTTCTTGATATACTTGATGCATGGTTATTACATACTCGGTGAAATGTTGTACCTACCATAGGATCACACTCTTGAGTTCTATTTTAGCATCATGGTATTTAGATCGCTGGCGAGTTGCTGCAGTGCTAGGTGAGACACCTAGGCCCCTACGCATGATTTGCTGATACACCTCCAGGTAGTGTCAGAATGCTGGGTACCTCTGTTCAAGAAATATTATAGGACCGTGATGAGAGGATGAGAACTCATACATATACTTGTACTTGGTTGATTTATGATATGTACAATATGATTATGATTTTGATTTTAGTTTTGAGTACATGATTACTCTTGATCTGGATTATTTGTGAACCTGCTTTTTTTATAAATGGG
Source organism: Trema orientale (assembly GCA_002914845.1). Taxonomy (NCBI): domain Eukaryota; kingdom Viridiplantae; phylum Streptophyta; class Magnoliopsida; order Rosales; family Cannabaceae; genus Trema; species Trema orientale. Next base: position 686,886 of record JXTC01000042.1, on the reverse strand, counting down.
TTTTGGAAATGTGCTAACCAAGCAGGTTTGAAAAGTTGCATTCATACTAAAAAGGTAATTGAATTCCTACTGAGCATGTGAATGCTCATCCCCCTTATCTTTCCCCTCTCAGGTGGTGTACAATGTGACTTAGGCAACTCCGGAGCGGAGTAACTAGGCCGGGAAGAATATTACTAGTTTAGTAGTTAGTAACTACTTAGTACTCACTTTGGATTTATAATAACATTTCAGGCTCATACTTTGGATTTAGCCTGTATTATCTATTATGCCTACTTGTGATGACAATGGTGATGCATATGTACGTTTTATTACTATTATTAACAGTCTATGTCTGGTGGTGATCACAAACTGTGGGAATTTATAATTTGAACTATTTTTATAAACTTTTACAGAAGCTGTCGTTTTTCAACTAGCTGTCGTGTTTCTGAAAAATTAAAGTTTCTAAAATTTTCTAAAATAAATTATGAATTTCCACTTGTGAAATTCCTCTTCTGCCACTGGCCTGGAGTTTGGGTCGTAACAATCAATCTTAAATAAAAATAATAAAACAACACAAAAGAAATTTTAATCTTCTGTAAAAATCTACATATTTACATGCTTTACAAGATACATTTATATTTTTGTAAATCATACCCAACAGAAAATGATAGAATTGTATCAAAGAAATAAAAAGTGTACTTCACAACAACTTAGTAGATTAACAAAAGATACGAATATGTTTTAATTTACTTATGTACAAGATTCAACAAAATAGTTTGTATTAGTATTGCTTTCCGCTTTTAGTATATTCTCTTTTTTAAATATTGTCGCTTTCTATTTTATTGTTATTTTCTCAATTTATCATTTACATAGTAATAATTATATATTTTTTTTTAAAAAGAAACATATATATGCAACAACTAATTGGTAACGATATTATCTTATTTCATAGTAAATGGGAATTTGCGTTTTTTTAAATCGATATTGCCAAATGAGTATTTATAACGTAGAAAAAAGATAAAATAAATAAGATGCGCACAAGGATTTTTTAGGTGGGACTTTGGAGCACAAGATGTGAGAAACTCGAAATTCAGGTTGTACTCGATTAATATTTACTCAAATTCAGTTGCTTCATATGAAAAAGCGAACAAAAGCGAGCGAGAGAAGCTATTAATTTGCTCAATTTCATCAATGATTCGGTGATAAATCTTGAAATGAACATGCCTTTTAGTTTGATTTGTTTTTCTCTCTATTTAGATTTTATAATTTTATAGTTCCATTGAGGTGAATAGCTTCATATACATTTAAGTTAAAACTGATTCTAAAGATAACAAGTCAACCCTGGATAATTAAAAAAAAAAAAATCAATTACGATTGACCTTAATCAAGCCGGCTCTATGCGTACTTTGCATCATTTTTTTTTACTGTAGTTCGATGCATCAATTGTCTTTTGATTATGTTCACAATTTCGCATATTTATATCTTTGACCTATAATTTCAAAGAAGTTATAAACATCCTGTTGGTCAGTATTTGTGATATTTAAACTTTTTTTAATAAGGTTTGTAGTTCTATTTCTAAAATCTGTTCTTTTAGTTGAAAATGATTTTGGTTTACCCTAACTATTTTAATTATTAATAAACTACGTACTCACGCAATGAGTATCCTCTTTTCCTTCAGTTGGGCTTCACTTTTGCTTTGCATCTTTGTCCTAGCTAATAAGTTAACCGCCTCAATGTATATTATAGACAAAAAAAAATATATAAAAGATGAAAATGAATAGGAAATAGCCAAAGCCACGACCGCACTCTACAGACCGAGAAATTACAACTTGGTTTAGTGGATATTTTGATCCCTCCACGAGAGCTTGCTGACCAAAAACAAAAAAAATTAAATTAAATTAAAAAGAGAGAGCATAAATACTTAACTAAACTTGTTATAATAGTTAAGTTATTGAGATTTGTTAAAATCAAATAAAGAATAACTTAAAAAGAGCGGATATATAGATGGAAAAAGAAAATTAAACAATGAGGTATTTTACTTTGGTGGCAGTTGTCCAAGTATGATAAAGATATGTATAAAGTAAAAATATCGAATTAACCTTAACTTTCAGGACATATAAGAAAAGAAAGAATAAAATATCCAGTATACCCTCTAAAACAAATAAATTATTTCATTTTATTGAAACTCAAGAAGGAAAAAGTAATAAAAGTGAGAACATAAGACGAAAAAAAAAGGGGATGATAACTGCTTATACACGCTTAGTATATGGAGTATATGATAATGGATTTTCTTCCCTTTTTTTATTTTATACAATAAAAAAAAAGTTCACATTGCATAAATGATTTGGATAATCGTGTTTAGGACAATTCTAACATAAGGGCCTCAGTTTTCTCGCATGCGATAGGAGACTAATTTGTGGCCATTGGATTAGCGTACAATGGCTCAGATTTCAGGATGTGGGCCCAATTGCACTGCTTTTAAATTTTTTTGTTGCCGTTTTGCTGCCTTTTAAATTCCGTTTTGATTTCTTCCTTTTTTGTTTTCATTTACAATTATACATTTGTATTGAATTTTGATTTGTTGAATTTGTGACCTCAGTCCTTCTTCCTTATCCGCTTTGGAAGCCTTCAGTTTCCTTTCTCAACTCATTTTTCCATTATTTTCCTTCAAATTAGCACATATCATCACATCAGGCAAGCAATATATAATAGCGTGAGTATATTTATATGCACACACTTGTATAGGATCTAATTTTTGTTTTACAATCAATTTTAATTTTCTTACATTTGTGCATCTGGTCTTACTTATCCCCCTGAAACACACAATTCTGCAAATTGGTGATGGCCACTGAGCTTCCATAGAAGCTATAAAGGTAGCGCGACAGGATTTTCAGAAGTCCATGAATACGAGGTGAGTTCCTAATTACAATTATCGTCAAAGGCCTGGAGAGTATACAATTTTGTTCGCTTTTCTGAATTTATGTCTACATGCATACATCACTATATATATTTACTTGTCTGGTTTGAAGTCGTCTATGACTTGGAAGCATTATTCTCTACAAGCATACATAACTATATATATATTTACTTGTCTGGTTTGAAGTCATCTATGATTCTAGAATGGCAGTTATCGCCTCGATTCCACCATTTTCATCATCTGAGAAATGATTGTAATTGTTAGATGCCCAAGAAAGAAGCAAACAGAAGAAAGAATCTCACCTTCGATCCAAAACATTTTCATCATCTGAGAAAAGGCAGTTCTCGCCTTCGATCCAAAACATTGACCAAGAAAGAATAAGCAAACAGAAGAATCTCACCTGAAAAATAAATCGACTCGAATCCGATAGTCTATATATGCGGCCGCAACCTCTCAAACGATCATATACTCTCCCTTACTGCTACTGCTTCTCTATAAGTACACTGCTTCTTCATTGTACCTTGAACATAACTCGTTCTCAGGTCTATATTTAGGGTATTTGACGGAGGATACGGAGGAAGATAATATTTAGGGTATTTGACGTAGGAAGATAAAAAATGTTAACCCCGTGTAATACACAAAATGGCAGATAAAAAATATAAGTAGTGCAACTGGGCCCACAACAAAAAATCTGAACCATTGTAACCTCATCCAACGGCCACAAGCGACTCTCCTATCTCATGAGAGAAAACGACTCTCCTATGTTAGAATAACCCTCGTGTTTATACCTTATATTTTGATATAGACTTTTTATAGAAATACGGGAAAAGGTAGCCTATTTTTCAAATCTACGGTGCGCACAAATAAAATATAAAAATAGAGACAATTGTGTTAACTTTTGTAAAAATACGGATCCTGAACCTGATGCAGTGAGGCTGACATGCGTCCGGTAAATAACAAAAAAAAAAAAAAAAAGGAAGCTGTGCACGTGTCTGACGCATTGTGTTTTTAAAAATATTTAATTTATAAATTTACTTAAATTCATATTTTAGAAGGTTTTGCCCAAAATTAATTGTTTTACTACTAATTTAATTTGCTAGTTTAATTGACTTAATATTTTTAAATTTTACCAACTATAAATTTTTAATTGTAGTGCCACACATTTTTTTGAATTTTTTTTGCGTCTGTATATATGTTAAATTTCAAAATAGAACTAACTAGTAAATATATATTTTTTTTAGTATTAAAGAACATCAAATCCCTCCTAATCTCCTATACACCATAAGTATATTGATATAATATTTATGGTAACTTTCTATGTTTTTTTTTTTCCCTTTTAATAAGGAGGGCCAAAAAATCTCTTTATAATTTATTAAATTGGTACTATAAATCTTGCTATATATCAAATGTAACCTATGGTAACATTTTTTTTCAATCTCTCATGATATCATAGGTAACTTGGTAGATATTTATAGTAAAATCATATATATATATATATATGCTTATCTCCCCGCCCTTTTATCAAAAATAATAAAAAACGTGTTAAGATATATATGGTAACTTTTTTTTTTTTTAATTTTAGTAGTTTTATTATTAATAGAAAAAGAGAACTTCCAACTTTCATTAACATATCTTAGAGAATCATTGTGACGTAGGATATCTATGAGATATATATTTTCCAATTTACTTGCAAACTTAAGTAACATGATACGATATCTATTGTAACTTTTCTTTTTTTTTCTTTTCTTTTTCCTTTTTCATTCTAATTTACTTGGATACTATAGGTATCATTGAAATATACCTATATTATCTATAATAATAGATATAGCATTTATGATAAATTTGTAATAAAACTATCAAACACACCTTGAAATTCACAGATACTATAGGTATTATGGTGGGATACTATTGGTATCTACTAGGACACACTTTCCAAATTGGGATACCACTGGTATCTACCAGGATATAGTAACATGTAGAATACCTATTATAATTTTTTTTACTTTTTTTTTTCATTCTAATTTATCCGGATATTATACGTATCCTCGAAATATACCTATAGTATCTATAAGGATATTTATGGCATCTATGATAAATTTGTAAAAAAAAACTATCTAATATACTTTGAAATTTATGGATACTATAAGTATCCGTGCGTTACTATAGGTACCTACCATAAGTATCTCAATGGGATATTATAGGTACCTACCAAGATACTTATATTACCTACAAGATTCTCCTAAAAAAGGAATTTTACTTTTGTTGCTATTTTTTTTAAAAAAAATTGACTAAAAGTGATTTTTTTTTCTTTTTTAAAATATGTGTGTTTAAAAATTAGCAAAAAGGACAATCAGTGAAAAGAAAAAATGTTTTTAAGAAGATTGAAAAAAAGTCCATTAGAAAAGATAAACAAATTAAATTTTAGTTCTATACTATAAAATTTAAATAAAAAATTACAAAAAAGCAAAAAAAAAAAAAAACGAAAAAAAAAGTCAGCGCATAAGAACAGATATATATAAAAGAAATTGTAAACTTTTTACAAACCATATTTTACAAATCAGAATATCGTATTTTTATAACCTTTTACCGTATTTTTATAATCTTTTCACCGAAATCGCATCAGGCCTAATTTCCTCTTTTGATATACTATGTTTTGGTTATTATGAATAAATTTATATATTCTCTAGATTAAATACCAATTATGATAACTGAGTTTATTAAAATACCCATATAAACTTTAAAACTAACCAAAACGAATTACTAAAATTACAAATATTGAAAAAATAACTTCAAAAAACAGACAACCTTGAATTTTATTAAATATTTATTAATTTAATTATTAATATTAATATGTTTTAAATTTAGACAAACTTTTAAATATGTATTTTCAAATTATAAAAAGATATTTTGATAAACTAAATGGTCAAATCTGGTATTTGACCAAAAGATAGTATAAATTTATTATAAATTTTAAATGTAAAGGTCAATATTGATAATAGCAAAAAAGCAAGGTATAAAGTAAATAAACAATCAAAATTCAAAGAGATCATTATCAATTTTGACCATATTTTAAAGTTCATTATGAATTATGGGACATATTATAACTCATTTATATCAATAGATATTTTTTAAAAAAAAAATTTTGAAATCCAAATTTGCCTATGTGTCCCCAACATAAAGTAACAAGATTGATCTGGTTGAAAATTTTCGACCATGATTAGAGGAAACTTGACCATACTAGAAATATTTTAACTACGTTTGAGAAAACCATATTTGAGGTTGAAAAAACTAAATCAAATGATGATGACTCACCTTTAACAATAAAGGATCCGGTATCTTTGATTAGGGTATTTAGGCAAACTTTACATAAGTATTTTTAATCAAATTTATGGGGGAGAGACTTTTATCACTATGACTTCATAAGAACATTAGTTAACCCATTAAGCGTAAAATCCCCTTACGATTTTTTTTTAACAAGACGTAGTGAGCGATTGAGAGGACAATAATCATCTGAGATGTTATTTACAATTATATTAGAATTTTAAGAACATAAATTACAAGACAAAATTTTCCATTATATAAATTTTGAAATGAGAATTTAAAACAAAGGGAGAAATTATAGTGGATTATTTGTTTTGAAGGTATAAGTATATACATTTAGAAAGGATGATAACAAAAAAATACCCAACTTCTAACTTTCGTATCAATCAAACTTTTAACCTTTCTGTAAAATATTATAACTTTTAAATTCTTGCAAATTAATGTTCTTACTTTTGAAATCAATAAATTTTACATATTTATCAATATAAATAAGACATCTTTAATCAGGATTAAATGTTTAGAGAGAGATATTATGGTCAATTTGTACACAGAGAGTAGATATTTGTAAAAATTTTAAATATAGAGATATAATTTTGCACAAACTGAAAAATAGGATTAAAATTGTAAAATAATCGTAGCTCAAAATATATATATATGAACTTTTTGTTTGTAGGAATCAACCATTTTTACTTCTCACTCTAATTTTTATTTTTATTTTTTAAAAGTAAAGTTAAATAAAGTATTATAAAATATTTTCTCAGAAATTTTATTAGTGTTTAATAATTTTTTATTTATGTTAATGAGGGATAACCTTAAAAGTCACAATATTTTTATAACATTATTCTATTTAGAAATCACTACACTTTTAAAAGTTGAAATAGTATTCTAATCAGTCAAATCAAACTCCGCAAGAGATCATTCTCTCTCTTATTATTAATCCCTGCTTTCAAAAATTTTTCATCACAATTCCAAAGGTCATGACTAGGTCGGCCTCTTTTTTTTTTTTTTTTTTCCTCTTAATTTTCAACAAAAAAGATGATAATATTTTTTATTTCGATTTTAAATTGAAAAAAATAAAACATGTTTAGTAAATAGTAACTATTCTCTTTTATTTGAAGAAAAAAGAAAAATAAGAAAATATTAATATTTGATAACCTCACTTCAAATGGGGAATATGGATAAATAAAGAGATGAGAGAGAAACTGATATAGAGAGTGATAGAGTGATAAGAGAGATAAAGTAGAAAAACTGAGAGAGGAGAGAAAACTAATAAGAAAGAGGGAAAAGAGAAAAAGAGGTGAGAATTGAGATAGAGAAAATAGTCATGAGGAGGGAGTGTGAGAGAGAGAGAGGGGGAGAGAGGGAAAGATAGAACGTGAAGAGAGACACAAGAAGGTCAAACAATGGCGATTGGCAATGAAGATAGGAGGAAGACTGCAGGAGTGACAAATTATGTCGTGTTGTATCGTGTCGATCTAATTAAATTACATTATATTCAAATGATCTACGTCTCACATGTTTAATGAGAACATTATTCAGATTGATGTATTAAAACATATGTAAACAATAGAATTGTTAGTTTACTTAATTTTTTTCCAGGTAAGTTTCATTGTATTAGGACAAGTTAACTCGTTAGTTTTATGTTTTTCATTTTATTTATAAGAAATTCATTTTAAAAGATTTTTTTTAAATGACTAGTTAATATATATTAACTAAAAAATTACTTCATCGAGTTAATTTCGTGTTAAGCATATTCAACTAAATGTGCGAATTTTTTAAGTCATTTATTAAGTCATGTCTCAAACAAAACCCTAGAGAGAACGAGAAAAATGAAGAAAGATATAAGTGAGAAATTGGCAAAAAAGATAAAGAGAAGAAAGACAGAGATGGAAAAGAGAGAGTGCCATTGAGGTGAGAGCAAGTGGCCGGGAAAAGAAAGCGTGGATGAGTAAGAAATATAAGAATATAGAGAAAGCAAAGAAAAGAGATTAAGATTTGTTTGAAACCATACTTTTAAAAAATATTATTTAAAAAAAAAATTTTAAAGTACAAAATCTAATTTTTACATTTAAACAATTTACCAATAATGTTTTCCAAAAATAGTGTCGCTCTAATTAAAAGAAAAAATACGTTTTTTTTTTTCTTTTTTAATTATCACCCAACATGCCCTTTGTTGTTCATTCGTTTATTATTTTGATTTAAAAACTTAATACATGACAAAATAGCTAAATTGAGAGATACCACCATAACACGAAAAATGATATACAGCGACAATTTAACCCATCAAAGTGTTTTCTGAAGTACTCAAGAAAATTATAGCTTAAAAGAGTACCTCTTTAATCAGAAATTCACTACCTGAAAATACACGGATAAATTATGCCTCGGGTAGAAAAGTACAACGTAGAACCTGAAATTCCTATAATTTGCAATATAATCAGATTATATCATCCAGTTAACTTTAAAAGGTAGTAATAAATTTCTGCCCTTAAACAATGAACTATGTTAGTCAAATCTGCAAATTCGTCATCCTAAATCCTAATAACGTCTTTACAAGTGAAAAGTGATGAGCATATTTGAATTACAACATGAAAAGCTGTCATCACAAATGAACAAAGGTATTAGTAATGTTAATGTGCCGATTGAGATAGCAACTCAAATCCAAAAACCTAAACCTTTTCCCCACATTGAAGCAGTTGGGGTTGCTGTATTAAGTGAAAGCTTTAAGAGTCGTGTGTATCCCTTTTCTTCATTGTGTCCTATTACCAATCAAACTGTAAGAACCCTGTGCTAAAAATCAATCCCTCTCTGGATCAGGCTGGGAGTTGAAGCTTTGCATTGTTTTTCCAGCTGCAAAATGAACAACTCAATGTCGATACGACGTAAAAAACTGCAAGTGAGAATTGTTAACAATAAGGTGGAGATGTTGTTACCTTATAAAATAGTAGTAGAAGAAATCAGCATACAAAGCAGTCTGAACCAGACCAGAGATGCAAGCTACAAAATTATTTAAAAGTGTGTCAGATAATTATGAAGCCAGCAGTAGGACCAAAGGGTGGGATAGTACACTCTTCTCAATAGTATTAATCTACCTATCCATCGACTGAAACGTGGCTCCGTGAAATAGCGATAGATCCAGTTAAGGATGTAGAATCCACGATAGGCTCTGCAGAATAGAAACAAATATTATATGTATGTCGACCTAGAATTCATTTTGCAAACAAGTACATCGCAGATTTCATTTAACACTTGATTCAAGTACAAGATATCAATCACAATTAGAATAATGATAGCAATATGCTACATGACTACGTAAACAAATAATAAGAAAAGCAAAGTATCCTCTCCATGCTACCAAGATAGATAGTGACAGTAGGACTATAGCACATTGTAGTAACATACCAAAATTATGTCATCTTACGAAGTTCATATTCTTGTCGGTGTAGCCTATACTAGTGTCAAGTGAACAACTGATGTTGTTTTCTCATACTATTTAACATTCTACGTTTCAGACACCATAGAAAATAGCCAAGTCTATTTTGATTATCTATAAAATAATAAATCCAATTAGTTCGGTTTATTTTCATAGAACATTGAGCATTTACAACTCAGAACTTTCAAAGTAGAGCTTGCTTCTGGGACATATGCAAGTATTGATGACAAAAATCGATACTATTACATAAAAGGACATGTAGCAAGACACAAAGACAACTAAATTCAATGACAGTGTGAACATTTTAAATCCAAGATCTTTAAAGATCCATTCACTAAGAATGCACAAACAAGATAAATAAATATTTAAACAAGTTAACTACAGTATAAAGAACACTTTCAAGAATCAAGAGTAATTAAATTACAGTGAGGAAAAAAAAGAAAGGATATTTACCCCAGAAAGAACACATATTGTCCTGTCAAATTGTCCACATTCCCACTCCGTTGTAACAAAACCAGCTGGGGAAGAATGGCAGCTGCCTCCAAGTATATTGAAAATGCCCAGAAGACCTGAAACAGATTTTTAACCGAATTAGAAGCGCATAATACTGCAGTACGCCATTTTGTGCAAAGAAAGCTTAGGGAACAACTAGATTATAAAAGGTTTGATACTGATGTTGGGGAATAATAAATTAACAACTACATATCACGAAGAGGTCCTACTGTGAAATCATTGTTCTCTTCTATATCCTCGATGCTTTGATTAATAGGAGAAAACAAGCTCGAGCTAATACGAAGTTAGCATCTGCTTTCCCCAAGAGTGGCAATTCCATTGCTGTTTGATCTCAAATAAGTAAAATAGGAATATGTTTTTTAACTCAAAAGCCACACAAGCTAACCTAACATAGCCAACTCAACACAAACTTTAGCTAGGATAACACTGATTTAAATACAATAGAAGCACAAAACAGAACAGAGTTTGACATAGTCAATAGAGACTTAATTAAAGATACAAAGAATTTACTTAAGAAACAACAATATTAGATGATAAGTTTGGATAAAGTAGCTAACAAGATGACTATTAATGCTAATTAGCTTCATTGCATAGTCCATTGGTTGCACTAATTCTTGCCACCACCACCAATGCCTCCTCCTCCTCCTCCTCCACCACCACCACCACCACCGCTGGCACCAAACCCTCCGCCTATGCCATCGCCAAAACCTCCTCCGATTCCTCTACCACTGCTTTTCCCACAGCACAACAATCTCTCATGCAACCCAGCATTCCAGCAGCGATTAAGGTCATGTTTGCTAATCTATAACGGACCAAGGGAATGGAAATAAGGGAAGTATTCCATTTTCCCAATCATTCATGCGGTTTATTAGCACATTTTGGTACACAAGTTTTGGGCAAGCTTTCACATAAATAGTGATTCCTTCCCCATTACCGATTAGTAAACGTGATCAATGACTCTTCATTCTCACTAAAAAGAAAAATCAAGTTTACAATATAATTAACGTGGTGTAATGGTCGAAAACAAAAAGTGAAAAGAGAGAAACCTCTTGAAATGTGAACTTCTCATGCAGGATAAGCGCCAAAACAAAGCATCCGGCAACAAGGAAATGATGGCGAAAGGTATCGAGCTCTTTGTCGTAGGTGCGCTTCACCATTGGGTGCACCCGCATGCACCAGACGATAGCCACAGAGCTGCCAATGAATACCAGCTTCATCACGGTGTTATAGACGGAGATGAAGTCCGTAAGCAGATCCAAATAGCGAGTCAGAAACACGAGCGCGTACAGCTCCTGAGTCTTCAGCGAAATCCCTTTATAATTAATTTACAAACCAAATAAAAAAACAAAAGGCATTAGTTTCACCCAGTTACTACTAGTTCTGCCTGTCCGTTTGAAAACTCAAGAAAAGCCCCTGAAATTTTTATCATAATTTAGCTAAATGCGAAACCCTAATAAGGTGAGAAAAAAGTCTAGCAAAATAAGAATTGGTCGGTAGAAAAAAAAGTTGGGAAAATGTGCATCAGCAAGTGAAAATGGAATTTAATTTTGTAAGGGAAACAAAGAAAGAAAGAAAGAAAGAGAGGAGGGAGGGTTAGAGAATAGGTTGCTTACCGGAGCATGATTTGGTAGCGTAGATTTTGAGGAGAAGAACCAGAATACTGATCAAGTGGGTCATGTCCCCGGCGAACCTGAAGATATTCATGCTGCTGGACTCTATACTACCACTAGTATTACTCAAGTTCTAGAGGGAGAGGGAGAGGGAGAGAGCGACAGAGAGAAATGGAATTTCTAGAGAGAGAAGGGGAAGAAGGGAATTTCAACGGTGTTTGGCTCTCGGGGTTTTGGTTTTGGTTTTTGGGAATGATTGCGAAAGAAGGGAAGGAGAGCTGACGTGGCAGCCGAAAACGGTCTCTGCTTCCACGACGGGGTTTGTTTTTTCTCTGGATTTCTCTAATAAGTAATAAGTAATAGTGAGTTTCTCTTCTCAAACTGCCCGACTAGCCTCCACAACGCACTCATCTACTGCCACGTGTTCAGACAACGTGAGCTTTTATTTTTTATTTTTTTTAAAGCGGAAAATGCTAAATATACTCTTTTTTTTTTTTCTTTTTTTTTAGAGTCTCAAGTCTTAATGTCTCACACATTATTTTCACTATCAAGTTTAGTATTTTAATAATGCAATTACAATCCACGTGTCAAGCAGTGAAACCAAGTGGAAGAGTGTAAAAGACAGTGCAACTATCTTGAAAGACTAATTGTGGCAATTAAGCCGCAAAATTTTCTGATTTAAAGCAATTTAGTTTCTGAACTGTTTAAATTAAAATCTAATGTTAATTTTTTTAACCAAAAACACATGTGAGGAGTATATTGTAGCATTTGAAAGTATACTTAAGATAAAAAAAAATCTGAAATAAAAGATTTAGAAAGAAGAAAAAATATATTATTTGCATTTCTAAGATTCTTAGAGTTGCAAATTTTGAGATTTTTTTTTTTATTGTGATTGTTCATTTTTATGTTTAAAATTCTTAAATTACACTTTCATATGCTACCACATACTCCTGACGTGTATTTTTTGTCAGAAATTTAACAACAGATTGCAATTTAGATAGTTCAAGGATCAAATTATTTCAAATCAAAAAGTTCAGAAGCTTAATTGCCACAGATAAAACTTTGAAAACTAAACTGCCACAATTCAAGAACCATTTGTGCCATTAACCCTTTTAAAATTGACTACATAAAACATGTCAATAATTATATTTCCAGTTTTTTTCCCTCTCAATTGAAATTTCTTCTTTTTTTTTTTTTTTCAATTTCATATTTAAAACTGGTACTTAAATATTTCTTTTCACATTTTTGTTCTTTATTTTAATAAAGCAAAGTAACAAATACCAGATATTATGGAGGGCAAACACGAATTATTTTCAAAGGGATACTAAAAATTTACTCTATATGATGTAGCATCTATTTTAACTATTCTAAATAGTGCGGTCCCACTTTAATCTGAAATAGTAGTAAAATAAATACCACATCTTTGGCGTAAGTTTTTAGTATTTCTAACATTATTTTAAAAAGACAAAATACCCTACAACCCTATGACTTTTGTTGAGAGTGGTCTTTTATATCCTCACATCTAAAATTTCATTTACATACCCTAAATTTTATATATACGATGTCAGTTTATCCCAATTTTCACTAATATTGTGTTACTTTGCCCCAATTAGCAGATAATGTTAAAAGAAAATTTCATTTTATCCATCAAATACCGAGACCTACGAAATAAGATGGAAGAAATGGGATAAAATCATTGTGTTTTCAAATTTGCATAGAAATTCGGAAAAGAATAATACAACTAAAACTGAAAATTATTAAGAATTTTTCAACAATCTCATTTGCATAAAACTGTATTTAGTTCAAATGATATTATTTTCAGTGAAAAAACTAAAAGCTTTCCTCGTCCATACTCAGGGACCTTTAGTGGGGTAAATTGGCACTATATTTATAAAAATTGGAGCAAAATAAAACTATATTTGTGAAAATGAGATAAAATGACACTACATTTGCCAAAAAAAAAAGGAAAAAAAAAAGAAGGGACACACGGGCTAAATTTCAAATGTGAAGAGGGTAAACAACTATTATTAACAAAAGTCAGGAGGTTGAAGGGTACTTTGTCCCTTCGAAAATTAGGGGCTTATAGAAATTCGACCAAATTTTGGGCCCAATTTCAGTAAATGTTCATTTGTCAAATGTTATAGCAAAATATCCGGTATATATGCTTATATACCAAGTGTAAAATTTTATATACCAAGTGTAAAAAATTATATACCCAGTACGTTTCAGTACAGTAACTAAAATTGGTAGATATGTGTATCTACCAAGTGTAAAAATATATATACATCGACATTTAGCTATAAAATTTTAAAAGTGGACATTTACTTAATCAAATTTAAAATCTTGGTCATCCGCTTAAATTTCTCTTGGACCTTATATAAATATGACCAAATTTTGGACTTAATTTAAGTAAATATCCCTTTATCAAATGTTATAGGAAAATGTCCGGTATATATGTTTATATACTAAGTGTAAAATTTTATATACCAAGTACAAAAAATTATATACCTAGTATATTTCAGTACAGTAACTGAAATTAGTATATAAACATATCTACCAAGTATAAAAATATATATACCTGGATATTTAGCTATAAAATTTTAAAAGTGAACATCTACTTAATCAAATTTAAAATATTGTTCATCCACCTAAATTATAGAAATTTAACCAAATTTTAGGCCCAATTTTAATAAATATCCCTTTGTCAAATGTTATAGCAAAATGTCCGGTATATATGCTTATATACCAAGCGTAAAATTTTATATACTAAGTGTAAAATTTTGTATACCAAATGCATTTCAGTACAGTAACTAAAATTGGTAAATATGTGTATCTATCAAGTGTAAAAATATATATACATGGACATTTAGCTATAAAATTTTAAAAATAGACATTTACTTAATCAAATTTAAAATCTTAGTCTTCCAACTAAATTTCTCCAAAAATTATGAACCTTTTTCTTCAAATATTTGCTTTCCCAACAAGGGGAATGGTGATTTTCGATCATTGCGGTGAAAAGTGACTACAAAAAAACAGTTGTGTGTAGCATATTCGTCTTTCAAGAGTAAATAGTCTCATTAATACGTCAACTTTCAAGAGTAAATGATCTCATTAATCCTTGACGTATTACTTGTTTTGCAGATTGGTTTCAAACCTTTAATTTTCGCATTGAGATATCTGATTATTTTATTGAATTGCCTTTTACAGACAAAATTCTGTTTGGGTCATGGGACCGTGTGAATGGAAAAAACTGTGGTACATTACTAAAGCCCCGTTTGTTTTAACCATTCCATTCCATTGGAATGGAAAATCTATTTGAATAAGTGTTTGTTTCAACAACTCCAGTTTTTCCATTCAAATGATCTTTTAGAATATGTGTTTGTTTCAACAATTCAGTTTTTCCATTCAAATGGTTCATCAGAAAAATTAACTATTGGAATGGTTTTTTTGTGTCTTGAATGAAAATGGAGGAGGGGGAGAAGTGTTTTTGAATGGTCCATTCTAATGCTCTCATTATAATTACAACTCATTCTACTATTTTTTCTATGCAAATGTTTCCCATTCTAATTATAACACATTCCATAATTTCTATTCAAATACACATATTCAAATAGGCGAACCAAACGAGGCCTTAATATTTCACCTATTTCGCAATTTTTGTCCTGATGGTGACACCTTATCAGTAGTGGTAGAGCCAAGATTGTTATTAGGGGCATAACTTAAAGTATTTGTACAAATTAAAACATAGAAAATACAAAATAGTACCTTTCTTTTCTCTAGAAATAATAATATTAAATAATATAATTGTTATGTAAATTACAATTGCCCAAAGGGGTTTTATGCCTTGAAATCGCTGCGATTAGGGCCATGATTTCTGAAATTGGCGTCTTTTTTGGGATAATTCCAATCATTCTTTTGTGCAAATCAGCTGCATTTAGTATGATTTTCTTTTAGTGCTTTTGATTTTTGCACATCTTGATGTATACAGAATGAGTTTCAAAGAAAAAGGAAATTTCTATTTTATTCTTTCCATATAAAAGCTTCTCACATGTTTTCATGTTGTGCTGTAATTTCTTATTTAATTGATTGAAGATTTGTAGGAGACGGTTTGAAATTGAAGGATACACTTTCGAGGAAATGGTGTTTACTCATTTGTAGGAGACGGTGGTGAGAACTGTAAGAAATAATTAACATGTAATTTATAAGGTTGCAAGAGAATATAACAAATATCATGCAATATATAAGGTTATAAACGATTATAACAAACTTTATAATAAACTTTAAATATTGTGTTACTAAAAGTTTGCTCTAAACTTGAATGGAAATTTAGTAGCTCTGTTTACCGCCGAGGCCTGTGTAGGTCACAGTGTCCTTAAAACTGATTCGCTCCCTCTACTTGAATGCTTGAGGACTTTTGCAAGCGTCAGTCTCCCAGGATACAACGACGAAGAGTAGCAGGTGAAGCACCAACACCTCCACTCTACGAACTGGATAGTTTTGAACTCAAACACACTAGAACTGTAGCTACGCTTTGAACACTCGAAGAACTCTAGAACTCAAGAACACTTAAGAGAGGAAAGTAGAGAGAAA